>PVIU01015113.1:0-49784 GCA_004026605.1 Ondatra zibethicus
ACTTGAGACCGTGCCACAAGAGGAAGCTGTGCCTGAAAATTGCCTGTTTGGTCAGGAACCTGAGGCTGGATACCCTGCAGATCTAGGAGAGAACAAAACATGACTGAACAAAACCACAAAGGTTAAGGAAATGATTGCTAATGATATTCTGCTATACTCATAGACTGGAGTATAGACCATTCATCACTAGAGAGGCTTAAACTGATGCAAAGACCCACAGCCAAACAGGATACCACAAGAACACAGACCACAGAATCAACTAAACAGGGCTTATAGGGGACCACAGACACTGAAGTAACAATCAGGAAACCTGTATGGGTCTAACCTAGGCCATCTACACATGTTATGGTTGTGGAGCTCAGTATTCTCGTGGGACTCCTAACAATAGGAGTGATGGTTTTCTCTGACTCTTCTGCCTTCTCTTGGGATCTCTTCCTCCTACTGGATTGCCTCATCCAGGCTTGCTGTGAGGGTATGTACCTAGTCTTATTGTAACTTGCTATGCTGTGTTCACTTGATAGCCTTGGGAGACCTGTTCTGACAGGAGTGGCTCTGGGGTAGAGGGAAGGTGGGGAAGGGACTGGGAAGAGGGAGGGAGGGGAAACCAGTTGGGATACAATATATGAGATAAGAATAAATTTAAAAATTGTAGAAGTATGTTTTTCATCTCTTCATGTTAACTTTGGGGTAAAGGTAACCATAAGCTGATATTTTGTATAAGTATGGAAATGAACTTATAAGAATAAGATGCTTATAAGAATCTTTTAAATAGTTGAGTCAGCTACTTCACTGCTGTATATATTAATTTTTTTCATGCTCTTTACCAAAGGTAATTAAATGAAATACTTTTAATAAAAGTTAAAAAACAAAAACACCCTCGAGTCTTCATGCTTGTACAAGTTCTTCACTGACTGCAGAATCTCCTTTGCCTTGAAAGCTGTACTTTTCCATGGGCATAAGGATGTGCCAAATATATAAAGAAATATATCTGCCTGTGTGCTAATATGCCTGGAACCTGAGGTTGGTTGCGTCCATTTCCAGTTCCTTTTAATTCTTTCTTTTTCCCCCTTTTTTTATTGAAAATAGAATATTTTCTCATATATCCTGATTATAGTCACTCCTCCTTTCCCATCTGTTTCAGCTTCCTTAGTGTCTCTCATTAGAAAATAATAGGATTCTAAGAGATAATAATAAAATAAAACAAATAAAGTATAAGATAAAGCAAAAACTATCACACCAAAGTTGGACAAGACACACCAACAGAAGGAAAAGTACCCAAGGCGAGTTACAAAAATCAAAGACCCTCTTGTTCACACACTCAGGAATCCCATAAAAATACTAAACTGGAATCCATAATATCTATGTAAAGGACCTATTACATTCCCCTGCAGGCCCTGTGCATGTTGCTTTGGTTCTGAAAGTGCATATGAGTTTTGCTCATGTTGATTTAGAGGTTCATGTTTTCTTACCATCCTCCATCTTGTCTGGCTCTTACATTCTTTTTTTCTTCCACAGGGTTCCCTGAACCCTGAGGGGAAGGATTTCTTGACAATATCTCATTTAGGGTCAGTCATTTCAAGGTTCAGATTTATTTCCCAAGATCTGTCATTCTCTACTTAATGTAGAGACCCTCTGGCTGTGGGTCTCTATATTTCTTCCTATCTGTTGTAGGAGAAAGCTCCTCTGATGAGCTGATCTATGAGCATAGCAAAATATCTTTAGGAGTCATTTTATTTTTATTTTATTTCATTTTTAAATTTTAGACCGGTAGTGTTTGGTTTTACCCCAGGTTCCTGGGATAGCTAGTCTCTGATTCTTGGTTATCAACCAGTATCAGGTATAGGTTCCAACTTGTGGATTGGGCCTTCAGTCAAATAAAATATTGATTGTTTACTGCTACAAACTTTATGCCACTATTGCCCTAACATATATAAAGGCAGGGCACCATGGTAGATCAAAGAGTTTGTGGCTGGGTTGGTTTTTACATTTCTGTTTTGGTGGTGTGTAGAGTACCTTCCTGTACCAAAGAGGCTAGAATATAAAGGTGAAGTCTCTATGTAGGCACCTGCTTGATTTCTCTATGTTCAATGAATTGTATAAGTAGCTTCAGTTATGGGTCTTGCTGTCAATTTGTGAAGAGGAACTTACAGTCTTGGGAATAGCCTGGGTTATTTGGGGATCCCATGGGATCCATTTGTCCATAACCTAAACTAGATGTAACCACATTCTAGTACTGGAAGCTTTATTTGGTAACAAGAAATGGCCATTTGGGTTTCTGTCTTCCCTAATAATTGGTGATTTCATTTAGACTGCCTTCATATATGTATGTATTTTTGGAAGTTTCTAATGTATTGGGTTGCGATATTACTATCAAATACCTCTTAATTTTAGCTGTCTCTTCCTATATTCTTTCCCTCAAACCTCTCTTCCCACCCTTGCTCTTGATCCTCCCATCACAACCCTTCTATATCCATAATTATCTATTTCATTTCCCTTTCATTATGAAATCTATTTTTACCAGCTAGTCCCTTACTCAATAAGTTCTCTCTGTTGTTCTATGCATGGGAGCTTGGTTATCATTAACTTATCAGCTAACATCCACATGTAAGTGATTCACACTCTATGTGTCTTTCTGGGTCTGGGATACCTTATTCAGAATGATTTTTTTTTCTAATTTGCCTGCAAATTTCATGGTGTCATTTTTTAACAGCTGAGTAATACTCCATTGTATAAATGTACCACATTTTTATCTATTCTAATGCTAGGGTCATATAGGTTGTTTCTAATTATTGCCTGTTATCAATACAGCAGCAATATGTAGGATGAGGTATCTTTTGTGCTTATGCCTAAGAGTGGTATAACTGGATCTTGAGTTAGATTGAGTCCATCTTCCTGAGGAATGGCCACACTGATTTTCATAGTTGAATGTACAAGTTTCACTCCCACAAGCAATATGTGAATGTTCCTCTTACTCCACATCTTACCAGCATGAGCTGTCACTTGTGTTTTTTATCTTAGCCATTCTGACAGGTGTAAGATGAAATCTCAAAGTAGTTTTGATTTGCATTTCTTTGATAACTAAGGATGCTGAACATTTCTTGTATAGTTTCTTACCTATTTGAGTTTCCTCTTTTGAGAATTCCGTTTTGATCTGTACCCTGTTCTTAGCTGAGTTATTTCTTTTATTGATATCAAGTTTTTTAGTCCTTTATATACTTTGAATAGTGTATCTATCCCTCTATTGGATATATCGTTGCTAAAAATCTTTTTCCATTCTGAAGGCTGCTTCTTTGCCTGAATAATGGTGTCCTTTGATGTACAGAAAAATTTTAATTTCACAAAGTACCATTTCCTAATTGTTGATCTTACTACCAGTCCCAATAGTTCTTTGTTTGGAAAGTCTTTTCTATGCCAATGAGTTTGTGGCAATTTCCCCACTTTCTCTTCTGTCAGGTTCAGTGTATCTGGTTTTAAGTTGAGGTCTTTGGTCCATTTGGAGTTGACTTTTGTGAAAGGTGATGAGTATGAATATATTTGGATCCTTCTACATGCAGTCATCCAGTATGACCAGCACCATTTGTTGAAGATGCCGTCTTTTTTCCAGTGGGTGTTTTTAACTTATCAAAAATCAGGTTTTCATGGGTGTGTGAGTTTATATGGATCTTCAATTTGATTCTATTGATTAATATATTTGTTTTTGTGCTAATACCATGCTGTTTTTATTACTGTAGCTTTGTAATGCAATTTGAAATAAGGAAAGGTGATACTTCAGCAGTTCTTTTTATTATTCAAGATTATTTTAGCTTCTTGGGTATTCTGTGTTTCCATAAGAAGCTGAAAATTGTCCTTTCAATATTCGTGAAGAATTTTACTGGAATTTTTGTGGAAATTGTTTGGTTAGTGTTACCCCAATATCTTTTATATCATTTGAGGCTATTGAAAACTGTTTCCCCCTGGCTTCTTACTCAGACAATTTGTCATTTATATATAGAAGGGCTACTACTTTCTGAGCTAATTTTGTATCTAGTTTCTTTGTTGAAAATGTTTATCATCTGTTGGAATTTCCTGGTAGAATTTTTAGGGAAACTTATATATATACTATTATATCATTTGCAAATGAAGATACTTTGACTTCATCCTTTCCAATTTGTATACCCTTGATTTTCTTAAGTTGTCTTATTGCTCTAGCTAAGATTTCAAATATTATATTGAAAAGGTATAGAGGGAGTGGACAATCTTGTCTTGTTATTGATTTTAGTTTGATTGCTTTAAATTTCTATCTTAACTTGATGGTGATAATGGGCTTACTGTAAAGTGCATTTATTATGTTGAAATATGTCTCTTATCTCCCTAATACCTCCATATCTTTAAGCATAAAGGGGTTTTATTTTGTTAAGACCCTTTCTGCATTCAATGAGATGATCATGTGGTTTTTTGTGTTTCAGTTTGTTTATATGGTGGAAAACATATATCAATTTATGTATATTGAACCATTCCTACATCCCTGGACTGAAGCATATTTTATCATGGTAGATGACCTTCTTTATGTGTTATTTTATTTAGTTTGCAAATATTTTATTGAGAATGTTTACATCTATGTTCATAAGGGAAGTAGGGAAGTTGGTCTGTAACTCTATTTTTTGGGGTTGGTCTTTGTGTCTTTTAGATATTGGGTAACTGTGGCCACATAAATGAATTTGGCAATGTTCCTTCTGTTCATATTTTGTGGAATAATTTGAGGAGCATTGATATTAACTCTTCTTTGAAAGTCGGGTAGAATTCTGGTATAAAATCAAATGGCCCTGGGTATTTTTTGGTTGAGAGTCTTCTAATGAATGATTCTATGTCACTAGTAGTTATATAGCTGTTTAAATTGCTTATCTGATATTAATTTAAGATTGGCATGTGGTACTTAATTAGAAAATTATCAGTTTCTTTCAGATTTTCCAATTTGGTACAAGTTTTTTAAATGTGTCCTTGTGAATCTTTGGATTTCCTCAGTGTCTGTTGTTATATCTCCCTTTTTATTCCTAACTTTGAATTCTCACTCAACCTTGTAGCTAATTTGGGTAAGGCTTTGTTAATCCTGTGGATTAATCTCAGAGAACAAACTCTCTGTTTTGTTTTTTTTTAATTTTTAATAGTATTTGTTTGTTTCTGTATTATTTATTTCATCCTGATTTTGATTTTTTCTTGTCTTCTGCTCTTTTTGGGTGTGATTTCTTCTTTTTATCTAGAGTTTTCAGATGCGCTGTTAAGTTGCTTATATGAGATCACTCTAATTTTTTTATGTAGGCACTTAGTGTGATTTATTACCTCTTAGAACTGCCTTCATTGTGTACCATAAATTTGAGTATATTGTGTATTCATTTTCACTCAATTCTAGAAAGTCTTTAATTTTTTCTGATTTCTGTATTTATCCACTTTTTCATTCAGTAATGAGTTGTTCAGTTTTCATGAGTTTGTAAGCTTTTGTTTTCTGTTGTTGATGATACCAGATTTAATCTTTGGTGGTGGGACAGGATAGAGAGTTTTATTTCAAATTTCTTGTATCTGTTGTGACTTTGTTTCAAAGTATATTGCCAATTTCAGAGATGGTTCCAAGAAGTGCTGAGAAGGTACATTCCCGTGCACTTGGATGAAATTTATTGTAAATATCTGTTAGATCTATTTGGTTTATAAAAACAGTTCTCACCAACATTTCTCCATTTAGTTTTTGTCACAATAGCATGTCTGTCTGTGAGAGTTGGATATTGTAGCTCTTGCTCTCAGTCTATGAGGATCAATATGTGATTTTTGTTGTAATAGTGTTTCCTTTACAGACTTGGATGTGCTTGTATTTGGGGGCACAGATGTCAAGAACTGCAATAGCCTCTTACTGGATTTTCCCTTTGATGAGACTGTAGTATCCTTCCTTATTAGTTTTGGTTTAAAGACTATTTTGTTAGAAATTAAAAATATATGCCAGCTTGCTTGTTAGGCCTTGTTGTGGAATATCAGTTTAAGATATGTTACAATTGTTTATGCTGTGGAATATTTATTTAATGATGCAAAGATGTGTTGGATTCTTTTATGTTTCATTTGCTTCACTCTATAAAACTGTGTTATTTTGCCTCTGTAAAATGCCTTATTAGTCTAATGAAAAGCTGAATGGCCAATATCTAGGTATGAGTGAGAAATAGGTGGGACTGTGGGGCAGAGAGAATAAATAGGAGGAGAAATCTAGGGAAGAGAGAGAGAGAAGCAAGAAAAGGTGAAGGAAACGAGGACACCAGGGGCCAGCCACCCAACAAGCCAGCAAGTCAGCCAAGAGTAAGAAGGAAAGAAAGATATCTGGAATAAAGAAAGGTAAAAAGCCCAGAGGCAAAATGAAACGGGACAATTATAGTTAGGAAAGTTGGCTAGAAACAAACCAAGCTAAGCCAAGGCATTCATAAATAAGAGTAAGTCTCCATATATTTATTTGGGAGCTGGGTGGCTGGTTCCAAAAGAGTGAAGAAAATCTGCTAGGTCTATTTGCTGGGAATATCCTTTGCATCTTTTACCCTGAGGTAATGCCTACTGTTGATTTCAAGGTATGTTTCTTGGATGCATCAGAAGGATCTATTCTTTTTTCACACCCATTCTATTAGTCGTTGTCATTTTATTGGGGATTGAGAATGCTGATGCTGAGAAACATTAATGATGCATTGTTGGAGGGAGGGGGCCCCTTGTTCATCCTGGCTGCCTGGCTAGCTTAGCCCTGAAATAATCACACAGAAACTGTATTAATTAAAACACTGCTTGGCCCATTAGCTCTAGCTTCTCATTGACTAACTCCTACATCTTAATTTAACCCATCTCCATTAATCTGTATATCACCACGTGGAAGTGGCTTACTGGCAAAGATTCGTCATGTTCTGACTCTGACAGCTTCATTGCATCCCTGACTATGCCCTTCTTCCTCCCAGAATTCATTTTCATCTTCCCCTGCTACCTAAGTTCTGCCTTATCAACAGGCCAAGGATGTTTCTTTATTCATTAACCAAGAAAAGCAACACACAGACAGAAGGACCTCCCACACCAACCAATAATTGCTAATGCCTTTTATTTTATTGGGTTCTTTTTGTTTCTTGTTTGTTTGTTTGTATTTGGTTGGTTGATTTTCTTTTCAGGGTGTGCATTTCTAACTGCACATAAGCATGTGTATGTACTTTCCTTCTTTTGACTTTGTGTAGAATTATTTCTTGTGTTTTCTTGACTATAGTTAACCTCTTTTGGTTGGGATTTTCTTTCTAGCACCTTATGAAAGGCTGTATTGATAGGCAGATATTGTTCAAATTTTGTTTTATCATGGAATGCCTTAACTTCTCCATCTATGGTGTTTGAAGATTTTGTTGGACATAGCTGTCCCTTTGAATCTGTAGAACAAATGTCCAGGTCCTCCTGGGTTTTATAGTTTCCATTAAGAAGTTGTGTGTAATTCTAATAGGTCTCTTTTTATATGTTGCTGGCTCTTTTCCTTTGCAGCTTTTAATATTTTTTCTTTGTTCTGTATATTTACTGTTTTGATTATAATGTGCCAAAATTAATTTTATTTCTAGTCCAATCTATTATGTGTTGTGTTTGCTTCTTATGCCTTGATAGGCATTTTGTTTATGTTATGGAAATTTTCTTCTATGATTTTGTTGAAAGCATGTGCCTTTGACCTGGTTTATTCTCTTTTCCTAGTACTATTATTTTTAAATTTGGTCTTTTTATAGTGTTCAAAATTTCTTGGATGTTTTGCACCCAGAGATTTTTAGAGTTGACATTTCCTTTGACTGATATGTCCTTTCTTCCATTTTGTCTTTAATACATGAGATTCTCTCTTCTATTTCATGTATTCTGTTGGTGAAATTTGCCTCTGTGGTTCCTGTTTGAATTCCTACAATTTTCATTTTCTAATTTCTCTCACTTTTGATTTTCTTTTTTGCTTCTATTTCAACTTTGAAGTCTTGAACAGTTTTATTCATTTCCTTCCACTGTTTGTCTCTGTTTTAATATATTCTTTAAAGGATTTATTCATTTCCTCTTTAAGCACTCATATCATATTCATAAAGGCTATTTTAAGGTCTTTTTACTGTGCTTCAGCTATGTTAGAATTTCGAGTATTCAGGGTTTGCAGTGATAGTATGTCTGAACATACTTTCCTGGCTATTATTTTTTTCACTGGTGTCTAGTCATTTGGGATTAGGAAGATTGTAATTCTAGGTGCTGTTATCTGGTGTTGCCTTTGTTGAGTGGGTGTTTTGTTCCTTGTTTTTCGTTTCTTCTCTCTCTTTTTTTAGGAGTGTGTGGTAACTGTGTGTTGCCTGCTAGGGAATTTGTCTTGACTAGAAGTGCCCACTGTTGGTTTCCTGTAAAATGCATTTCTAGGTATTAGGGGCTGACAATTGGGAATGGCTATGGCTAGATGGTGGTTATGGGTTCACAGGAGGGAGTAAAGTGGGGTGTTCCACCAGGATCTGTTTGGTTAGTTAGCTGTGAAGGGGGCAGAGAGTGATAAGAGGCCATAGCAGAAGGTTTGATACAGAGCTGGGGATGAGACTGGGGAATTGATTGGACTTGGAGAAAAGAGGGAGAGTTGAAGATCTGTGTTAGCTCACTGGATTCCCTCACCAAAATGGCCTGTTCCCATGGAGTACCTGCTGGAGTTGGGGGCTGGGATAAAACAACTAGCTGGGGGAAGGAGGTGAGGAGGGGGAAGTCTATGGTATCCATTGGAGATGGGGTAGGCAGAGTGAAGAATGGAGGTTTTCTATTGCAGAGCTGGGGATGGGACTGGGCGGTTGGATCTGTTGGAACAGAGGGAGAGGTAAAGATCTGCATTTAGAATACCTACTTACCTGGCCAAATTGGCTTGTAGGTTGCCAGGGAGTCTCAAGTTTCTACCGAACTCTGTGGAACCAATTCTTTTGGTAAATAAATTCTTATTGGTTTGTTGCTTTCAGTCAATCATTGCTGAGGGATACACTTCCTCACATGTAAACATCTCACAATTATTTTCTACCTAAACCTACTGTGGGATCATGCTTTTGTACATTGTTAATATTTGTCACTCACATTGGTTTAACAAAATGCTGATTGGCCAGAAGCCAGGTAAGAAGTATAGGCGGGGCAACCATACTAAGAATCTGAAAAGAATCATCCAGACACAGAGGAAGCAAGATGAGAATGCTGCCCTGAGAAAAGGTACTAAACCACATGGCTAAACATAGACAAGAAATATAGCTTAATATATGTTGTAAGAGCTAGTTAATAATAAGCCTTAGCTAATAGACCAAATAATTTATAATTAACATAAACCTCTGTGTGTTTCCTTGGGACTGAATGGCTGTGGGACCAGGTGAGACAAAAACTTTCATTTACAAATGTTCTCCGAATGTTTGGCAAGAATTTCCACATAAAGACTGAGAAAGCTTTAAGAAAAAAACAAAACAAACAAACAAAAAACGGATTTTAGACAGACAAGAGCAGACAGTCAAGCACAGTTTCTAGGTAACCATCTGTTTACACAAACCTGAATCTACAAGTGATAAAGGAGAGTAAACATGGGGCCTAAGGTAGGGAAAACAATAAGTAAATGTTTGTGAAACTCCATTTGTTTGATGTTGTGTGGATGAATGTCCTCAAGTGCCCTTGCAGATTCTAACATCTCATTTCATAAGTACGAGGATGTAAAGCAAAATCACAAAACCCCATATAGAAACTACCAAAGGACTACATTATTTGAATAGGAAAGAAATTTATAGTTTTTCTTGAGAACCAAGACTAGTTTAAATATAAAATAAATATACCAAGATCTTCCAGGGTAGGCACTAAAATAATTTTTTTCTCAAAAGAGGTTGGATTTCAGATTAAGGAAGGCAAACAGTGCAAGAAAATTTTTCACTATAGAAATAATACATTTTTCTATTTTCAGCAACATTAACCTACTTGAAAATTTATGTTCACAAAGAACCATCATCATAGTCTTTAATATAAGTATGTGTATGATGCTATTTAAAAGTAAAATTGGATTGGAAAGCCTATGGATTCTAAGATTAGAAAGTGTCTGGGGAGCTTTGGACATCACCTCACCCCAATTTTTGCTTTTATTAGCTTTAATTACTGGTTCAGACAGTGTATTTTAATCATATACACCTTCCCCCAATTTCTCCCACCTCCCTTCCATACTTCTTTTCCTAAGCACCTATCTCGCATTCACTCTTTCTCCTTCCCTCCTCCCACTCTTAAAACAATTGAATCCACTTTGTGCTGCTTATATACTCTGGACTTCTGCTGGAGTGCAGTTGACCTGTAAAGGCTCCTACTATTAAACAAGACTGACTGCTTCTCTCCCAGAGGCTATCAATTGCCAACGACTCCTCAGATGGGATTGGGACTTCATGCCCCCCTCCCCTGACCATACTGGGATTTTGTCTGGCTTGGGCTGGCACAAGCCTATGCGTGTGTCACATCCATTGTGAGTTAACATGTACAACTGCACTCTTGTTTCTTTGTATCCACTCAGTACCTCTTGCTCTTACAATCTTTCTGAGCCCACTTCTGTTCTAGTCCCTTCGACCTGGAAGAAGGGTTGTGATACAAAAGTCACACTTGGGGCAGAACCTTTCACACTGCCTCACTCTATGCAACTGGTCACCCGTGGGTCCCCATGTTAATTACCATCTGCTGCAAAAAGAACCTTGGGTTTGAGTTCTTCTCTTCTCTCAGAGAACAGGAGGATTACTATCCCCAGATTTGTTTTAGCAGTGCTGGGAAAAGTCAGGTAACCAGAAAGCTGTGAGTTTATTATACCCCTTACATATATGTAGACACATGCTTACAAAGTTCAGATCATTATCAGGCTGCAGGAAACAAAGACTACCATGGATATAGAGATGGATGAGTGCTTTGCTTCTTATACAAAGTGAAACTGGCATCCTGTCTGAATGGAGGATGAAGCATAGTGAAAGTAAAAATTGGAAAAAAAAAAACTTGTGCTTTAAAAAAATTTGGAATTGTAATTTCTAGTGCAAAAATATTAACAAGACATTAAGAACACATTCTTCAAAAGATATATAGTTAAAATAAATGTAGCAACTTTTCTTGGTCTAGTAAATAAAATATCATGGTTAATTTTTTTTCCATGGAACTGCTATTTAGGTAAAATGTATCTTAACAATCCCACACTGTACCATTTATGCCTACATCTTAGCACACATACCTAGTAATTTGTACATACAGCATTCATTTTGAAAGAGCAAGGGAAAAATAAGCTGGGAGCTTAAAGCAGGAGAGACAACTGTGAAATTCAGTGAGAATTTTCCATTTGAATAGGAGATGGGAATCTTTCCCTTCAAGAGTAGATCAAGGAGACATTACAGATTCCTAACCACACAACAATAGGCACTTGGGGTGCCAAATATTTATGCTATTTTCTCTCTGAAGCCCAGATATTTTATGCAAAATTTTCATTTGAATTTCAGGCAACATTTCAAAAACATTTTGCTTAAGAAAAAATCCAAACCCCAAACAATCAGCAATCTGTTCTTCTCATGCACAACAGAATGCAGTGTGAAGTTTCCATCTTCAAGAGCCAGATTCACTGCATCCTGCAGAAGGATTCTCAGTTTTCATCTTATTCATTCAAATAGGTTGTGGAGTGTATCCTTTCTATTTTCTGCCTCCTCTCTCTGGACTATAATCACCTGGAGGGCAGGAATAATTTCACTCCTGATTGTAACCTGGTATTCCATCCTGGATGGTGGGCATCAGACCATTTTCTTTACCCAGCTTAAAGAAAGATTGCTCATGTTGAGAAAAAAAAAATCATGTGTTTTAGGAAATTTTTACATGTCCCTGAGAAAACTACATTAGGTCCAGGCAGTGACCCCAGAATTAACTTACCACAAATGGCCATTCTATATGCCAAAAATCAATTATCAAAAGTGCTACAAGATAATTGATGGCATATTCATTCCCTTGGTCCTTGATTGTGTGCTAGGCAAATAAAGGATGTCTGGAGGCCTAAAGTCTCCAATATTATAGGGCACAGGAACTTACTGTACATGACATAGGACTTAAGTCTCAGTGTAAGAGAAGGAATGTACAAGATTTAATATGTTTCTTATCCCCTCAAAATATGATACTTTGAAATAAAGAGTCTTCCAAGTCTGATAAACTGCTAAGACTTATTTTATTTAGTGAAATCATTCTGCTCAAGTCTGGAAGACCAACTCCCTTAGTGCATCAAGCAAGCCATCTTCATCCCAGGCACAACAGACATGGCCAACATATTCACCAGGAAAGAAAAAACTATGAGAGTCTGAGATGATAATACATGCAAACTTGACCAGACAGAGGGAGGTAAGAAAACACGAAAAGTTATCCCAAAGCCATAAGGGTCTGTGCAACAGATCAGAATGTGAAACAGTCCATTTGGGGAATACATAGGTCTCAACTTAGGTGGTGGCTGTGTGCAGATATAGGAAATAATTTCAAGCAAGGACACGTGACACTGCTTCCCAGGCCCATGCCTTCCTCCAGGCTCTCAGGTGTTTATGCATATTTATACTAGCTGGGTAAAAATTATTTCCAGCACTGTTACTTTTTAAATTATTTAATGCACAGACTTAGCACATTAGTAATAAACACCGAGTCACTAATACTGCATTAGTGTCTCATTAAAGAAAGAAATAACACCCCCCAGTGTCATTTAACCAGGAGTGAGCACTGATTTGAATTCTCTACTTCACCCTCCCCACGTAGTCATAGTGCTACAAGCTGCAAGTAATTGCCCAGCAGTCTTTTCACGAGAGACTTACAGAACCAAGGGGTCTGGTAGAGGCTAAATCAAAAGGCAAGAATTTTTGGTGAATAAAGTGACTGTCTTTTGCTATAGTTTTGTTTTTTTGTTTTTTTTTTGTTTGTTTGTTTGTTTTTGCTATAGCTGAATTCCCTTTTTGTTATATATTTGGCAATTAATTCCCTAGTTCAAAACAGTTTCCCACTGCCAGGTCTCCATCCCTCTTTCCTAGGTAAATGCAGAGATCTGTCTTCCTGCAATTATCTTTATCAGCAGGCATTTGGCCAGTGTTTAGAGTCCAGGCAAAGAGCATCCCATCTAAGACATTCACAGATCTCCAACAATTACTATTTGCCCAAGTTGCTGCCCTGTTTTTACCTCACTCTAAAGATTCCTAACTCCTTATGCTCACTTTCATCTCACTTTACTGATGATTTTAGTTCAGGACTCTCAAGGACAGCAGAAGAGATAATTAACTGAAACCCAGAGAAAGACCCACAACACCCACGATCAGAATGACTAATAACAGCATAACCCAGACCTGATAATGCAGAGGTCTGGGTCTCTTCTTCGCTTAGAGCAGTAAGTCTAACTCCAGACCTAGGCCTATAGAAACTGCACTGTCCAGTGTATGTGCTCTCTGATCAAGAGCCATCAGCTTCCCCCTGTTTACCTAGGTTACCTGGTCACCTACCTGGTAACCTCTATGCTTCCTAGAAGAAAAGAAACAGTGTGCTGATTTAAAACAAAAACATAAACACAAAAAATACAATCTGTCTCCTATTCATAATTGTACTGAAAATGAATCTTTCTAATCACCTGAAAATGTGGTGCAGTGTACTAACCTTCCCATCTAGAATGCCCTGATGATTTAATTCCTTTCTTAACTAACTTTCTCCATTAAGGAATTCACCGGACATGTACTAGACACTTCTATGGATCTCTCTCTCTCTCTTTCTGTCTCTCTCTCTCTCTCTCTCTCTCTCTCTCTGTGTGTGTGTGTGTGTGTGTGTGTGTGTGTGTGTGTGAGAGAGAGAGAGAGAGAGAGAGAGAGAGAGAGAGAGAGAGAGAGAGAGAGAGAAAACTTTTATCTTTTTATCTGATTTTTTTGTGGGGCAAAAGAATTCAGGCCCCGGAATTTGCTAGGGCTGGGGAATTACTGGTTTAAGATTATATATGACTGGGAACGTTTGTAATGCGTAGAACAAAGAAGAACAATTTTGAGCTAAGAACAATGTATAACAAAGAGAACAAGTAACGGGTGGAACAATGAGAAATGATAGATGGAAGAGAGAATAATAAAGACACATGGACAGACGGATTCCCATTGTGAGTAGATTTTTTACCCCTCAGATCTTTATCTTCAGATTTTTAGGACCCTTTAGCTATTCGTGGTATCCTTAATTGAACCCTGAAAGGGAGTCTTTTTTTTTCTTTTTCTTTTTTGTATTCTTTTTTTTTCCATTCAAAAACGTAATTAAATAAATAAAATTTTTACATTTCTTCCCCTTCTCCAGGTCCCCTCCCCCTACTCCCCATTCCTCCTCCCTCCCCCTTCTTCCTTAAAAGAGGGTATGGTGCCCTGCCCTGTTGGAAGTCCAAGGCCCACTCCCCTCCCTCCCGGCCTAGGAAGGTGTGCATCCAAAAAGACTCGGTTCCCAAAAAGATAATAAATGCAGAAGAGATAGGTCCTAGTGTCATTGTTGATGGCTTCTCTGTCCGCCCCCATTCGCCGCCACATTCAGAGAGTCTGGTTTGATCATATGCTCGTTCAGTCCCAGTCCAGGTGGATTGGTGCGCTCCCATTAGTTCAGGCACACTGTCTCAGTCGGTGGACCAGCCCCTCACGGTCCTAACTTCCTTACTCATCTTCTCCCACCTTCTGCTCTTCAACTGCACCTTGGGGCTCAATCCATTGCTCTGATGTGAATGTGGGTCTCTGTCTCTATCTCCATCCATCGGATGAAATTTCTCTATCCCCGCCCCCGTGCTTCCAACTTTTGCCTGATGATCTTGTTTGCTTCCAATTTCCAGGAGGATCTGTATATGCTTTCTTTGGGTTCACCTTGCTATTCGGCTTCTCTGGGCTTGTGAGCTAAGTGCTTAGTGTCCTTTATTTTATGGCTAGGGTCCACTAATGAGTGAGTACATACCATAATCATCTTTCTGGGTTTGGGTTACCTCACTCAGGATAGCGTTTTCTATTTCCATCCATTTACATGCAAAATTCAAGATGTCATTGTTTTTTACCGCTGAGTAGTATTCTAATGAGTATATATTCCACACTTTCTTGATCCATTCTTCAAAGGGAGTCTTAAAGGCTAGAACTTAATCTGTGCCTATTAAAGGTTGTCTTATGAATCTTTCTCTGGGTCTGTCCCTAGCAATATGTACTTCTTTCTCTTTCTTTCAACAGCACTGCACGAATCACATGGAATGAGGGATACTTTACGAATATTTCAAGATCCTTTATAAAGAATCGAGTCAGTTGACCCAGACAACAAAAAGTAAAACAAACATTGTTTATCAACCAACACCTGTAGGTTTGCTATTTCCAGCAAATAATTATCATAACACACACACAAATACACATGCATTTCTCTTGGGTCAAGAGCATGGATGAATATATAACTTAAGATACAGCTGGATGGTGGTGACACACACCTTTAATCCCAGCACTCGGGAGGCAAAGGCAGGCAGATCTCTCTGAGTTCAAGGCCAGCCTGGTCTACAAGAGATAGTTCCAGGACAGGCTCCAAAGTGATAGAGAAACTCTGTCTCAAAAAAGAAAAATCCACACAAAATAAAATTATAAGATTGCATTAATTTAGGTTGTAAAAAGTGACCATAGGGGAAAAACAAGGCAAGGAAGATTGGTTGTTACATTTGTTACATTGTTCTCTGAAAGGCAGACTAAACAAGCAGGCTGAGTACACAGTAAGACAGCAATATGGAGTTACCTCAGGGTGAGTTATTAACTCAGCCGTAAAAGTCCCAGTCTCTTAGAATGTGAGAGTTTATTTTTTATTATAATACATCGCCACAGCTTAATCTCTCATCTTTTCAGCATGTGTCAAGACATCAACCATTTTAAGAATGTTGAGGTCTATAAGAAGCCAAGAAATGATTATTAATCAGACATATTTTATAAACCTAGTAAAGAAAACAGACGAACTCTCAACTGTGCTAATCTAATATGAAATGCTAACCTTAATGATGCTGAAATGCAAAGATCACACAGTGAACAAAAAAGTGAAATTTTATCTCTAAAGTCACGACTGGGGACTAATGTTATAGATGGCATAGAACGTTTATTTGTAGCAAAAACTACATTTTTACTGCTATAGCCTAACATGTGAGCATGAATAGCTTGCTGGCAATGCAACATGCCAGTCATTTGTCTTCTTATCAGGCTGAGCGCTTCGTGACCACATGGAACAAAATCGTTCAGATACATGGAGCATGCTTTTTAGGTCCACAACTATTAATATGCCCCCAAACAGCAGATTGGGCAGTTCTGCTTTTAATTCAATAAAACTAAGATAAGATGCTTTGTTTTCTTAACTGGAGCAAGGACTCCAGCTCACTAAGGACTTAGCGCTAAATGGTTTTGATAGCTCTGCATTCTCCACTCCAATAAAGATCATTAACTTTTGTGCAGCTACACACATATGAAAACCACATAGATAATTTTTCTCTTGTTTCCTACATTCCTGTCTCCTTGAGATGGAGAACATTTTAGCTAGTCTTCTATAGTCCTCAGTTCTGGCAATTACAAAATATCAAGGGACTTATTAATTATGAAAACTTGGCCTTACCATAGGTTTGTTTTTAACTAGCTGTTATAGCTTAACCGATTTCTATTCATCTATGTTCTACCATAGAACACTGAAGGTTAGGCATGATGCTTCAAGTACTCAATAACACAAGTTGGGATGTCTCATATTCAGGTGGCATATGCTTTTCTTTGTATAGTTGTGTATATTTTATGTGTATCTATTGATAGAACATTCTTCTATAATAATTCTCAGAAAATGGAGGACTGCTTAAACGTGAGGACAAGATTCAAACAGTATGAGGTCATAGATAAAAGCAGTCCCTGTATTAATGTGGTAAGAGCTCCAAGATGTGCTCAGTTTTCAGTGCTCTGCTCAGATTTAGTCCCTTTAGAAAACATCAGTGTTCTCGCATAAGCCAGCTGCTTATGTCTACTGGAATGAAATGGCTCCTGTAAGTGTGTCAAAAATCACTATTAGAGAGACTCCTGGATACTAGAAGAAAGAAGTGTCTCCTTTTGTTATAAATCCCTGACACCCAAATGTTGTGGGATATTGTGGGTGTGAAGGTGTATTGTTGTGATTGGTGTAATAAAAAGATGAATGGCTAATAGCTAGTCAGGACATATAGGTGGGACTTCAAGCAGAGAGAGTATGTAGGAGGAGAAATTTAGGTGTGTGAGAGAGACCTGATGATACCTGGAGGAAGCAGAAAGGGTGGTACGTGATAGAACATAGATGAATAGAAATGGGTTAAGCTATAAGAGCTAGTTAAAAACAAACCTATGGTAAGGCCAAGTCTTCATAATTAATAAGTCTCTGTGTCATTATTTGTGAGCTGACAGACCCCCCCCCCAAATTTGTTTCCTCCTTCTTCCCGTCAGATTCCTTTCTTATTACATGCTCTCCTTACCGTGCCCAAATTCTGGATACTCATAGGCCTCAGTCTTGTCCTAAATGAACATCTCTTTTCATTTCTTCATTAATCATCTCATTGTGTCCACGACTCTTGATACCCTTAAATACCCATGAGTCAAATCAACATTTCTATTCCTGATATTTCCTTGGAAGTCTTAGATGATATATCACTTAATATCCCCACAGTTAGCTAAACGGCATCTCAGATTTAATTTCACTAAGATAGATCTCTTGTCTCTCTTAAGTCTTTTACAGCTGAGTAAATGGAACTGATTCCCTATTACTCAAGGCAAAACCCAAGAATCATTGTGGATTCTAGTTATTCCCTTTTAAGTATTCGATCAATTAAAGAGTCCAAATAGTACTATCTCTAAAATATCCCTTCCTCATCATACCCTGTTTCTAAATATGGTCCATATGAGAACAATCATAGCATCTCAAGAACTTTATGATGAAATCTCACATCTACTATTATTTTCCTATAGTCCGTTTTTCCATGATAATCAGATCTCTGTCTCCTCCACTGTTCACTTTCTCCCTGCTGCTTTGTCTAGTTACAATGCTCAAACGGTTTTCCCACTGCTCCTAAAATGCAATCTATAGTTCTTGAACTACCTAGAAAGTCTTACATATCTGACTGCTGCCTATCAGTATAAAACTAATCTCACTGCTCCATCTCTTTTTTATACTGTGCCACACAGGCACGTGCACACACACACAAACACACACAGACATAAGATTTGTTTTATTTTTTCATACCAAATCCACTGTGGCCCTTCATAGTGCCATTGATCTTCACAAGGATGACTTTGCCTTGCATGTCAGCCTGTAACAGTTACTGATACTTAGAATGATGCAATACACAAAAACCCAAAACATGGAATTAGCTAAGCAATGTGGCAGCAGACACTGAAAGCTCAAGTTCTGGTGACTCATCATCCCACAAGAAAACTTTGGATGAAAGTGTCCCGTGGGAACTTGGAGTGCAGACTGTATGCCTGTTGTGCTTCCAGTTCTAGGGAAAGTGCCTGGAGAAAGCCAGACTACCACTGCATTCACATCTGCCTGGTGGTTTTCAGGGAGGAATTTAAGAGAGAGATAAGATTAGGCAACAATTGGTCAGCTTGCACAAGGTTAAAAGGCTAAAATACCTCATATATGACGTTACAAAGTTAGGAGAGTACAACTGTGTCTACTGTACAAAATATCAGAAGAGAATTGCTACTCAAAGCTTTGTGCAAAAAGTCACATCAGTGCCAACAAATAAAGCATTGATTCCCACCTGAGGCAACTTCATCCTCTGCCCCAGCCTCATAAAATATCTGAAGACCTCTGTTTTTCCCACTGGGTAGTGTTAGAATCCATTGGATATTTGGCAGGGATGCTGCTGTATACATCCTGCAGCACACAAAACTTCCCTATGCAATGATAACAGGTTAGAAATATCAGTAGTATTAACATTGAGGACCTTAGGAAAAAACTATGGGAAAGAGATTAAGTATGTCTTCCTATCTATTAATCCAGGTGAAAGAATTAGAAAGACCCTTGAAGTTGATTTGTGACAATGGATCTGACTATAACAAAAGACCTCTGATATTTAAAATTTTTAGATTTAAGACTTCTTACAAGCTGACTTTGGGCTGATTATGATATTATTTCTTCCATGATGCCAAAAGGTTCTGACTCATAGTGGTGCCAATGATGAAATGAAAAGGAACTTTGTACTTGTCTTATTCTGAACTGATCGATTGGGTCCTTCAAGAGGACCATGCCATCACAGACAGAGAAATATATGTTTCCAACATTGCCCTCAAAAATATTTAAAAGTCAAAGATTTAAATGTCTTAAAAATTTAAAATTTGAAGTGTGATTTTACTACACTTTGAAAATTTATGAGATGTACTGACTTACGATGCATGCACACAAAACTTTCCTATTCTTTGTCATAGTTTACCTTTGCTTATGTCATTCCTGTCATGCAATCAGTCCTAATTTTCTTATCTAGAACCTACAATTACTAATCAAGTGCTATTAACAGCACAGTTCTTAAAAGTCAAAGGATATATAAAAAACTTACTGTGCTAAAGGATTTCTAAAAATTTGTTGTATCTTTTAATTACCTTTATTTTATCACTGCTCATTTTCATATGCAACAGAGTTAGTTAAGGCCCCTCTTCATAGTCACAAGGTATGGTGGCTTCATTGTTGTTAATTTGCCAGGTAATCTTGCTGACTCTGCTAATATGAATGAGGTGGGTGTAAAGTCCTTTATTCCAATCTAGATTGCTAATATTAACTTTCACATCACACAGTAAATGTATATGTGAATGTATGTAGTTTATAGAATGAATTCAAGTTAAAGAAGCTGTAGCAGAGTTCAAGAGGTGTCTGTGGAGGGAAATTGAATAGAGTTAGTATCAACCATCCTCAGGGAAGAAGCTGCTACTGGCACTGTGGGAGTCAGGGTGAAACAAACAGACAGAACTAAGTAGGAGCAGGAATAATAGGTTAGGGTCAAGACCGGAGAGTAGGTGGATTGGCAGAAGACTATGAATGGGCTACAGGGGACGTAGACAGACTGAAGCTCCTTGGATAGTATGGAGTTCTCTGCCTGTGGATCTTCAATGGATCTAACAGTTATTAGAAGAAAAATCAGTTTGGGGTTGTCATGATCACAGTGCTAGGAACCCATTATTCTATGCTTACCAAATTGAAGAATTATACCTTTTCTTTGGTCTATTGTGTATGGGACATTGTTGGGCCTGTTTTCCCTGATATGATTTTAATACACCCAGGTACCTCCACAGTCTCAATTGGTTCTGATAAATTTGTAGAGTTGTGTTGTAGGGAGTGGGTTTGTTCCCAGCTGCACAGCCCTGAAATAACAACACAGAAGCCATATTATTTGCAGTACTGTTTGGCCAATAGCTTAAGCATATTTCTGGCTAATTCTTATATCCTAAACTAACCATCTCCATTAATCTGTGTATCACTACATGGATGTGGCTTACCAGGTGAAGTTCCATCCAGCATCTGGCTCTGGTGGGGCTATATGGCTTCTCCTGACTTTGCCTTCTTTCTCCCAGCATTCAGTTTAGTTTTCCCCAACTAGTTCTGTTCTGTCCTGTCATAGGCTCAAAGTAGTTCTTTATTAATTAATGATAATCACAGCATACTGTGGGGAATCCCACACCACATCCCTTTTTCTGTTTAAATAAAAAGGAAGGCTTTAACTTTAGCATAGTAAAATTACATAGAACAGAACATGTATCAAACAAGAATGATAGCTACAATATTTATATTTATCTTTTACCATAACTAAGAAAACCTATAATTATAACTCTATATTCTTCAATTCCATCAAACAGCACAGAAGGACATAATAGTTTCTAAGTAAACAGGAAGTATATCTAAGCAACTTCCAAAGCTCTAGAATTGTCAGAGACATCTTGCTGTCCGGACAGTCACCCAAAGTTTTTCTGTACCTTTGGGACACCCATCTTCAGTCTACAGGCCCGTAGTATCTGGCAGACTTTTCCATGAAGCAGGAAATTTCAAAGACAGTTCCACCTATCTTGGCAGTTTGTCAGTCACTGTCTTCTGTGTCCTGCAGAATGTCTGGCAATCTCTTTCATGAAGCAGGAACCCCAAAGGATCGTCTCACCTTTAGGCATGTTCAGAGTCATTTCTCTGTGGGTCCTGCATGTCCAGTTTATATGGCATAACATCAAGCAGTCAAGGCAAGAGCAGTTTCTTGCCCAAATGGCTAACAAACTCCATAAGGAGCCTCTTCAATGCCTATCCTCTTGAAGTAGATTGATGCTGCCAGGAGCAAATGTGTCTCATTGTCATGAAAAGTCCTAAGATCTTGAAATACTTTAAATGCCATATTCTTTGAAAGTTCTGAAGTATCCCTATCCATCTGAAATTCATCTAGAAAATCTAAATAACATGACTACAAGCTTGACTATTATAGATGATTATCTATTAACCTAATTTCTTAATATTACACTGAACTTGAAAACCAGGATCTAGATTATGTCTGTGCATAAGAAAAAAATATTGTTCTGAGTGGAAGTTGGTTTTAATAATCCCCTGATTTGGGAAGAAATAGAAAAGTAATAAAATTGTAACAAATAATGCATTGAGAAAACTTTGATAAAATGTAATTTTTTCTCCATCAAATATAATTTACTTAATTACACAGTTGGAACTATTTATTTAACTAAGCATAAAGCTGGGGGATTTCCAAAGGGGTTATGTATGGTATTATATTAGTTCTCTATTGCTGAGTTACAAATTAGTATGGTACAAAGAGCCTACCTAGTGAGGTTTAGGATCTTACCTAGCGGTTCAAGTAAGAGAAAATCCATGATGTTAAAAGTACTCATTTTATTTTCCCTTGGCTAAGGGAGTCAAAGATATTTGTTTGTTTAAAAATGTTTATGGGAATATGGGATGGTGACTATCTAGCCAAGACTCTAATCTAACAAAACATAATCTTAGGAGTATCCATCCACTTGCCCACAGACTAATGGTTTCAGTCAAACCTCTGGCTCTTCCTTTGCTCAAGAGGAGGTGGTGATTTCAGTCAACAGGGTCCTTGGTCACTTTAGAGCCACTTGGTTACAGTTCACCCTTTGCCTGCAAATGATTCAGATCTGTTCTACATGCAAAGTTCATTTTCACTCTTAAAATTCTTGAGAGTCTAGCAGAAACACATAATCCAAACTCCCATCCCTTAACTCATGTTCCAAGCAGATGAGCCTCCAGAGTCTGAACTGCCAGCTAGAGCTCCCCAGAAGTCACTGTTTTACATATGTGGACCTATGGATCTAGTAAACAAGTTATCCATGTTGATAGACCCAACATGCAATGGTGTGATAGGCAAGGGATGAATGTTGCAAAATTATAGGTTAGAAAGATGGGAAATAGAGGGTAAAATGTTGCTGGCTTTTACTAATTACAAATCAATCTAGCCAGATAAAAATTAGAAGTTTCTTTGAGTTTCAAAGGAAAGAAATAATTTCTTATAATTTTTAGTATCACCTTCTAGGCTCTTGGTTCTACCTTTGAGTTATTTTATTGTGACTGTTCTTTTTCTCCATCTTCTGCCCTCATTGCACTCCTCAGCAATCTTATCATCTGGTATACTATGTTATCTAGTTCATGCACCCACTTTCTACAAAGTATCTTCAGATAGGAAGATTTTGCCCCATCTCTGTTTCTCCAGCAGGCTTTACATATCATTTTGTCTGATATTATATATTATATTTATTATATTCTATAGTAGAAGAGTAACATTAGTAAACTATGGGATAAATATCTTATTTTAAAATATTGTAGAACACTTGCAAAGTAGAAGCGATATATACCTAAATACTTATAATTATATAATTTATACTTAATAACTTACAAGCAAGCTTATATTCTTCCCTTTACTCTTTTCCATGAATTTTATATTGACATAAAGAACTCCTTTTTGTGTCACGTATTCATTTTTCACTTAAAGTTTCAGGTAAAGCAGGCATTCCTATCGGCAATATGATGGTCACTATTATTTCTACTAGTTATAACATTGTTGAGCATATGTATCCATTCTAATTTAACTATTAGGATTTCATGCTAGTTTTGCCAAAGTAAATAATACTGCAATGGCTATTCTTCTTAAACAATACTTTTCTGTTATTTGAGTTATGTTTTTTGGGTAATGTTTCTATAAATTTAAGAAGGCGTATTAATTGGTCTTCCAAATTAAAGGTAAAAACATAACATCCTCATGGCATCTTTTAAAATACTTTTATTAATTACTTGAGTCATGGCATCATTCTAGTCATATCCTTTAACTTACTCTAGGGAAAAACCATTAAATTTAGCAATGAAGTGGCATATATATATATATATATGTCCCTCATAGTACAACGGGCTTCTTCTTTCAAATCATTCCCCATATTTGTCTTGATTATTACCAGAATCCTGGCTTTCCCTTCAGGGCTAACTTATATTAGTTATTCCAAACATGCTTCATACCTGCATTTAGTTTTAGAAACATCATAAAAACCCAAGAGGCAAAACGAGAGCTAACTGTAACATGAGCTAAACATTAATGCAACCAGTTCATATCCTCACAGACTGTGCTCTTTCCAACACATAAGACAGTCATGAAACCACAGCTGACTGTAAATATGTATCATAGAAAAGATTTTTTAATGGAAAAATATGCCTTTTGTTTAGGTTTATCTACCAATGAATAATATCTTCAATATCTTTCCATTGGTGAAAATATAATCCATATCCATGTGTAATAGTAAGGGGGAAGAGAAGATCAGACAGAGACTACAGTTAGAAAACATGAGTTCAAGTCCTGGCTTTCTGCATTTACAATAAGGAGTAAATTTAAACTGGTTAATTCACATCTGGCTTTTCTCCTGTTAAAATGTAGCAGTGACTTACTTTATGCTCAGCACTGTTACTTTGAATACTTTGCTCACATCTGTACACCATCATAAGGCAGGAGTAGTATCTTCTATTTATCAGATCCCCTCAGGTTGCTTTATTGCAACAAACATGCTGCCTTGGGTCACAGTTCCTTTTCTCTGTCTTCTGCCTTCATTGCTATCCAAAGCACATCTTGTTATTTGGTAAACTGTTTATCAAATAGGATGTGCATCTACTTTCTGGAAGGTCATTTTCTTGAGAAAGGAAGATTCTTTTTCCTACCTGTATTTCTACAACACCTATGAAAAGATACACAATAAATATTTATTGGATGGATAAATAAAATATGATCCTACTTAGCCCAGTATTTGCATATTTTTATCAGTTATTTATAATATTTTAAAATTATCTTATGGTAGAAATATACTGTAAGTGGTGTGACAAGACCTTTTGTCTTTTGTTTATTTAGTTAGTAAATGAGAGAAGCATATTTGGCAAGAAAAAAACCTTAACAGTGTATTTGACTTCCTTTGACATTTTCAAAATGCTATCTCTTTTAAAAAGTGTCCAATCTATTTGAAAATACCAGTAGATTAGATAATGCATTTGGTAGAATTGTTTAGGCATGATGGAGCTCCAAGATGGATGTTATAATTGGGTCAGCATTAATCTTTGAGACTGAAGAGCCTTCAGATGTAGTCTGGCTCAACATGGTTCTGGCAGCTGAGGTAAATTCTAATACAGTCTTGGTCAGTATGAATCAATAAGGCTGGGGAACCTTCAGATCTGCTTTGTATATTTTCCTGTATAAGCTCACAGAAATGGACAAACTTTGGTCTTATAAATCTGTTTAGGGAAAAAGATGTGAAAACAATGTCCTCATGTGATCAAATTGAAACAAACAAATATGAGGTTTTTTTTTTTCCTAATTCTACTAGTCAGCAGTATGACTTTCAATAAGGACATTTAAGCTACCAGGCATGCATTTTCTCATTTAAAAATAGCAATAATATTTCTTGTGTGAGTTTGTAAGAATTTGTGGTATAAAACATATTGTAAAAGTTTTATGACAAGATTGTTTTTCATTTGTTACTTAATTGGTAAATGAGAAAACCTTTTTTCTTAACAATCTAATTTTTTATTGCAGCCACATGTACATAATATAAAATGCACCATTTGCCTACTTGAAAATCCACACTTCAGTGGTGTAAATACACACATTGCTATGTGGTAGCCATGAAACACACCCTGCTATTTTTGGAGTGGGGAAGCATTAGCGGTGTCCTTGAATTCCTCTCACACATTCTCAAAATGCTCTTTTAGAGTGTCAAGTCACTGTGTCTAACAATATAAATCATGAAATGGAGAAGTAGTAAATTCATTCCACTCCTTCCTTCTACTTCTCTTGTAACTAAGAGGTGAGTTCAGAGGACTGATTTGAAGCCCAACCTGCACAAGACCAGGGTGACAATGGCATGTTTTATAAGCTCTCTTCTTTCTATAAGTGATCTATCACATGTTACAAGGGACAGTGCCTACCTTCTAGGGTTCTTGGGTTCTTGTAAAAACTGAGGTGGTAATACTCTGTAGACTTTTGTATTTTACCTGATACATACTCAGAAAACTTATTGCTAGTAGTAACTAAGGTGAGGAAAATTACACTGGACACCTAAACTTGCATTGTCAGGCACAAATTTTACAGAAAAACAAAGACAATGCCTCACCATGTCTAACCACACCTATAAAGTTCTTAAAATCTCTCTAATATAGGATACCTGTAACCAGAAGAATATTTACTAAAAATCAAAGCATGTCACAATGGAGTCACAACTGTACACAAAGGATTCAGATATTCCCTGAAACAGGAAATGCAGTATTTTCTAGATGGGAATGTGCAAGCCTGGCAACAGATGTTAGTTGCCGTCTGGCTTTCCTTTGGATAGTCTGGTTTGGGGATCTATTGCCACATAAATCCAGCTTTCATAAAGAAAAGTCTTAAAAGCATGGGCTTCTGTGGTCAGACTCTGTACCACTTCTTGTGTAGGACAGTGCAGTGCATGTAGGAGTTTGCTGATTTGAGATGGCAGACAGATTCCTTTTTTTTTCTATGTTACTATTATTATTTATTTTTTTTAAAAAAGAAAACAATCTTTTTTTTCATTATACATACCAATCCAAGTTCCGCCTCCCTCCTCTCCTCCCATTTCCTCCATTTACCCCCGTCCCCACCCCTATCCACTCCACAGAAACAGAAGGCACATTGCTTTGGGGAAGGTTCAAGGCCCTTCCAACTATATCTAGGCTGAGCAAGGTATCCATCTAAAGAGAATAGGTTTCCCAAAAGCCAGTAGATGCAGTAGAGATAACTCCTGGTGCCACTGCTAGTGACCCCTCAGTCTCCCCAAGCCATGCAACTGTCAACCACATTTAGAGGGACTACTTTGCACCTATGTTTGTTCCTTCCCTGTCCGGCTGGAGTTGGTGAGCTCCCATTAGCTCAGATAGACTGTTTCAGTGGGTGAACCTGTAGTAGGAGGCTGCTTGTTTGTTTCCGGGCTTCCCAGACTCCCTAAATAACCACACAGAAACTGCATTAATTAAATCACTGCTTGGTCTATTTGCTCTACCTTCTTATTGGCTAGCTTTTACATCTTAATTTAATCGATTAACATTATTTTATATTTTACTACGAGGATTGTGGCCTACTGGCAAGGTTCCAGAGTGTCTATCTTTGCAGTGGCTCCATGGCTTCTCCCTGCCTCTGCCTCCTTTCTTCCAGCATTCAGTTTACTTTTCCCTACCTAACTCTACTCTACTCTATCACAGGCCTCAGACAGTTTCTTTATTAATTGAGAACCCCAGAGAGACCAGCAGAATCCAGTCAAGTCCAGAATGCAAAAGCAAGATTTATTCAGTGCACAAAATTCAAACCAGCTGGCTGGGAGCTGTCCCCTACATACAATGCAATGCAGGAGGGAGAGCTTCCGTTCCTCATTTGGGGTTGACAGATAGACAAAAACCACAAGCCAGGTTTACTTAGGGTCAAGGGGTTAGTTTTGCTGAGTACAGGGTATGGACTACTTCTGCTTCTGTGCATGTCCCCTGCCCTCTCCTCAAGAAGTTATTTCTGCTCTTGTCTAGACCACACAGCTGGGTGTTTACTGGGTGGGGGTAGCTGCTAGGGACAGTTGGTCTGCACTTTTGCAAAGGTTCCTGTTTCCAGCTAACTCTTGATGCTGCAAAGAGCTCAAAGCCAGTGTCTTAACCAGCTCCTGACCAAGCAAAGCTTTTTAAAATTTTTTATGTCCTTACACAATGGTATTCATAGCATACAGAGGGGAGTAACAAATCACACTGTCCATGGGTTCTTGGATTCTGTAAAATTTTCAGTTTATCGACTTAATTCTTAAGTGTGAAAGAAAAGATCTCCCAAAAAAGAAAAGATCTCCATCCCAATAAAAAGAAACATTAACAAGGACAGGCAGCAGGACAGAAAACATATATTTTTGTTTCCTTCAGCCAGCCATATATTAATAATAGTCTTATATTAATGTGTTAAACTGTACAAACCACAGACATTCATTCTTAAAGTTCCAACCATGATTATATTCAACATTTGTATTGTTACAAGTCATGTTTCACAATTTTAGATTCTTTAAAGGAATACACATTTCCATTTCATCCTAGCAATACTAATCCAATATCTAAATGATGTATCAATATTACCAAAGCACTGAGACAAACAAATAGTTCAATGTTCCAATTTAACAATGAAGCAGTAAAAATAAAATCTTTTCTTGAGGTCTGAAGTCTCTCTATGCTGACGTATTGGTCAGTGAGGAAGCCTGTCTCAAGGGAATAAAGCAGAGGGTGAAAAAGGAGCACAGCTGATACCTTCCTCAGGCCTCTGCATGTATGCACACCCTCCCCCAACATGTACACACACACATACATACATACATACATATACCACGTATGTACACACACAGGAAAAAGAGTCTACAATGTTCTATTGTCCCTTCCAATTGAGCTATATATAATCCAGGAGAGAATAAAGCTTTTAGCTGACCCTGTTGTTTCAAAGAAACCAAGATAATTAAGAAAGAGCAGGAACCTAGGTGTATACCTAGGTGAGTACCCATCTCAGAAGACTTCTTTGTGGGAGTTGCTCAAGCCCTTTGAACTTCAGGGTTCCCTTAAGTAACCTAAAGTGAATCACGAGGAAATCTTGATGTCCTTCCAACTTCTGTCATTCTTTCATTCCCTAACTTTGCTGGTGTCCAACTTTGTTATCATTTGTAGTCCTAGATAGTCTTTGGGGAGCAACAGTAATTTAGTCCCTCTCAGGTACCAATATCAAATAAATATACAAAAAAAATGAACTAGAAGAAAATTTAAAAACAAAGAAGAAAGAAATAAATTGTAGCCTTGCCTACTGCCTATTTATATATAGTATTTGCAATCAGATAGTGGTAGTCCCCAGGTATTCTTTCTGTCCATATCTACTTATTTTCACTCATTTCTCTTCATTTTATGCCAACCATAACACCATAGTATTAGCCCTTCCTTCCTTCACCTCCTACTTTGTGACTATATCTCATACTTTCATGTCTTTCACAAATCTTAACTATGTGTCTACTATAAAGCTCATTCCATCTAATCTCTATGTATTCACTTGCTTAGAGAAAAGATACCTTTTTTTTTCATTAGCCTGGTCTCTATTAAAAATTCTTTCAAATGTGTAGACAGTAATAGTTTATTCCATAATCATCCATATACCATAACTGAGAGAACCGATAATTATCCATCAAATTGTTTCTTCACATGGAAATTTTTGACCATCAATTTCTTTTCTTTCTTTCAGTTACCAACAGAAATCTAGATAATGTCTCTAGCCCTTTTATTAATAACACCACATTTGCCTCAAGCTACACATCTTAAGAATACATACTGTTTTTTTTTCTAGTTCTGGGTTACTTCACTCAAGATGGTTTCTCTAATTCCACCATTTGCATGCAAATTTTAAGATGTCACTTATCCTTTTACAGCACTGTGCAGCACTCCATTGTATAGATGTACCACTTTTTTTTTTTATCGGATGAGGGGCATCTAGGTTGTTTCCAGGTCCTGGCTATTATGAATAATGCTGCTATGAACACAGCTGACCAGATGTCCTTATGATATGTCCTTTATAACAACTTCATTCTATCTCACTTCCCCTTAGATCCCTGCCACCATGGTCTCTTCCTAATTTTCTGACATAAAGCAAAAGACAACCAGCCTATTGTCCACAATCCTAGAGAAGCTAGGTACAAGGAGAACCCTAAGAGACACAAACCCCTCTGGGAAGGGAAAACAGACAAGATCTGAGAAAATTGGGGTGGGGAGAGAAGGGAGGGTGGAAAGAGAGGGGGCAGGAGAGAAGGGGAGGGAGGAGGCGAGCATGAAGGAATGGGATGCTCAAAAAGGGTGAAGAATAGTGAGGGAGAGAAAGGAAAGTGTTATCTTGATTGAGGGATCCACTAAAGGGCTAGTGAGAAACATGGCAGTAGGGAAATTTCCAGGTATCCTCAAGGATGACCCCAGCTAAGATTCTAAGCAACAGTGGAGAGGATGCCTAAACTGCCCTTCCCCTGTAATCAGACTTATGACTACCTTAATTGTCATCATAGAACTTCAACCAGTAAGTGATGGAAGCAGATACAGAGATCTACAGTGAAGCACAGGGCCGAGCTACTGAAGACCAGTCCAAGAGGAGGAGGAATGATAATATGAGCAAACGGAACAAGACTATGATGGTGATACCCACAGACACAGCTGATCTGAGCTAGTGAGAGTGCACTGACTCTGGACTGATAGCAGCAGAACCTGCATAGGATCAAAGTAGGCTCACTGAAAGTGGAGGACAGTTGTAATGCTTGGGCGTTCTGTGGGGCCACTGGCAGTGGGACCAGAATTTATTCCTTGGCTTGAAGTGGCATCTAGGAGCACTTCCTCTTTGGGGGATACCTTGCACAGCTTAGATATAAGGCAGGTGGAGGGGGGAAGGCTTGGTCTTGCCTTGAAGTAAACAAGTGCCTTGTTGACTCCCCATGGGGAGCCTTATCCTTTCTGAGGAGTGGATGGGGAATGGGGTAGGGAGAAGGGTGGGACAAGAGGAGGGGAGGGAGTGGGAATGGGGAGAGCTATGTAAGATGAGAAAAGATTGTATTTAAAAAATTCTTTTAAAAAAGGAAAAAAAGAGAAAAATAAGGGTTAAGAGAAAATAGTCAGAAAGGGTTAAATCAGAGAATCAGAGGGCAGAGGAGAGGAAGGAATTGACAGGGAGGGAAAAAAAAAAACACTAAAGACCCTTCAAAGAGTTGTGTGGAAACTGTATAAGTTAGTTCCATATTTCTGAGCTAAAACACCATGACCAATACAACTTATGAAAGAAAAATTTTATTCGGGCTTATAGTTTCATTGGGTCAAAGTCAAAGACGGTGCAGTGGACTCATGTGGAACGAAACAGGAAGCTGAGAGGTCACATCTTGAATTTCAAACATGAAGCAGAGAGAGTGAACCTGAAATGCTGTGGATCTGTCTTTAAATTCTCGAGACCTACCTTTAACAGCATGCTTCAACAAGGCCTCTTAAACATCTGGAACAGCACCATCAATTAGGAACCAAGGATTCAGTGCCTGAGACTATGGGGGAACATCTTATTCAAACTGTCACAGAAACCTACTATAGAACAAGTTGGACTTGGTGGGTTTTCAAAAACGATAAAGAGTTCATTGGGTAAGGGAAAGGGTGAGGTAGAACTGGGAGAGTTGTGTGGGGAAAACATTATGTATGACATTATACAAAATTCTCAAAGAACTAATACAAATAAAAAAGAAGAGCTACCAATATATGATCAACACTATTTTTAATCTTATGTAAAGTGTTCTATAGATAAAAAACAACCTCATAAACAAAATACCATGGCATGATTAACTCTAGGAAAAATAATATGCTGCCCAACGTGGAGAATGTTTTGATAAAAGATTGTGGGTGATTCACCCCTGAGTAATGGCTCATAATGAAGCAAATAATCAAAATGGACTTGGCCAAAAATTGTAATACTGAGATCTGAAAATGGGACATTTATTTGCAGTTGAGTTCTGTAAGAATGCGATTTTCCAAGAGAGGAATGATGCGGTTAGGCCAAGTCACCATCTTCTGTAACAGGCAGTCATCTACTACTAGAAGACTATGTGTTGTAACATAGACAACTGAATACCTGATAAATAGCAATAAGTCATATCATTGAGGAATATAAATCCTATGAGAAATACATAAAATTAGAAAAGCTAGAACAGGAATTTAAGGGAGAGATACTCTTTGACTTAAAATTTCTGGTCGTGGTAGTCTGACTAAATATGTGGATATTTTAAATATATTCAATTATGGATGCAAAATACTCATATCTAATGAAGGTATTATTTGCAAATGTCAGTATCTCACACTTTAACTTGTAATCCCAGCTAAAATTAACAATGGGGTTAGGAAATGGTCAAGAAATTTATGGTAAATTTAAAACTAATAGCTAAAGCAAATCCAGACATTGAAGTGATAGAGTAGCCTTGTGATGTATTGTGAAAGTCAATTGTTCCTCAAAAAGTACCATTGCCACTGTCAGGAAAACCCAGGCAGCAAAGACCCTGAACCTGACCTGCAAATCGTGAAGCAGGGCTCCAAGATGTGTATTCATTCAGTTTCATAACGTATTTAATGATGTGTTCTTAGACATCTATGTGACAATAACCATTTTTATTTATATATCCATAAAGCATCATTGCCACCAGCATTACTTAAAAATTTATGAAAATAAGTTATTTGCAAAGTATGTTGAATTTGCTAATTAAAACCACAGCTTCAGAACAGTTTTAAAAACCCTGTAATTATGTGCTATCTCATAAATTTAATGAGTTTGTTATTCTGTTCTACAAAATTAGGGGAACAGAATTAATGGCATTTAATAAAGACAGGCAATTTCTAAGCCTCCAATTAACATTTACTAGTTATTCGTGGGTTAAAAGATGATTTGTTAGGCTAATCCTATTAGTTAGGAAAGTCCTATCTTTATAATGCCTAGGGGCCTTGGGTTATGAGTTCTAGAAAGCCTTTGAATATCAATCGTCTCACAAGCATGGGAATGTCAGTCTGTTATGGGACTTGGAAATCAGAAGGAATTGAGTATCATTAAAATGCTCTCAAAGAGTGCCAGTTGGCATGCCAAGGGTAGGTATCCTCAGAGAAGATACTCAGAATCAGCTCAAAATGCACATTCAAGCACTCTGTGTAGATAAAGTTCAACCTCTTCAATATATTCAGGAGGAAACAAATATATCAACCAGAAGGTATTCCTGCCTGAATATGTGAATAAACGAAAATTCTCTGAAGAAAAAGAAGGGGGGAAGAAAAGGAAGAAGAAAAATTCCTGACTGCTTCTAAAATCAAGACCCTAAGGGTCTTCACAGGAGAGCAGGCATTGAAGCCTCTTTTCATGCCCAGACTACAGCAGGCGGATGAACTTGTTTCCAGGAATAATTTTGGAAGAAGTTCATTTGCTCAGATGGTTCCTTCCTACAATCTGAAAAGCTAGATTTTGATATATAGCTCTATAGATTAAAACTACCTTTACCATTAGTCATTGAGGATTATTTTGCTCCTTCTGTTCTATTTGCATAGGAGAATATAACCAAAGGACACACAAATTGTTTAACGATTTAGCCATGTAACTCTTCTATTTATGAATATATTAGTGATTTTTGCTGAATGATGAACTCTCCTTGCATCTACCACAGAATAATTATAATCAGTAAAACTACAACATAGACTTGTTACTTTTCATTTCAGAAACTTGACTCTACTCCAAATTTCATATTATTACTTGGTGTAGGAGGTCCTTCTGTTTGTGTATTGCTTTCATTGGTTGAATAAAGAGACTGCCTTGGCCTTTTGATAGGGCAGCCCTTAGGTGGGCATAGTAGACAGAACAAAATTCTGGGAAGAAGGACAGACAGGCAGATGCCATGATTCTCCTGGCGAAGACGGACGCTGCTTAGACTCATGCTAGTAAGCCACAGTCAAGTGGCGATACACATTAATAGAAATGGGTTAATCAAGATGTGAGAGTTAGCCAATAAGAGGCTAGAACTAATGGGCCAGGAAGAGTTTAAATGAATACAGTTTCTGTGTAATTATTTCGGGTATAAGCTAACCAGGCACCAGAAATGCAGCACTTTTCTCCTCATACAACAATTACTACCCACAACAAGTTTCTTTGGCAAGAAAATTGAAATAAAGAAATATCAGTGTCAGATATGTTTCCACTTGGTTAAGTATTTTAAGTAGGTCAATGTAATAACATAAAGTTCTAAAGCAAAGAAAGAATTCTAATAAATTATCTAAGTTGATCATGCTAATTTCTGGAATTTGACATTTTCCTCATAAACGTTGGCAGAGGCTTGTTTTTAAGAGTCATGGAAAGTCTCTCAATTATCATTGGTATGGGAATGGTATTGTTTCCTTATAGGAAACCTAATGAGGATCAGGGAAAACAGCATGAGTTTAGTTGGAGTGCATTGAATTTGAAATGTCTGAGACACCCAGGTGGCTGTGGCAGTAACGTAGTTGACTGCAATGAGATGGTGATGTGCAGGTCTCCACATAGCATCTACTGTCAGACACAAGGTCTCAACAAGGAGGAATGTAATGAGCTGTTTCATGTCCACCTATATTTCTAATTTTAAATGAAGCTAGGATTGAAATTACATATTACGGTATTGACATTTTCTTATGACTCATTGTTATCAATCTGTCTTTTTACCTATTTCTTGAGAACAGTAAGAACTCTATGGTACTTTGGGTGGCATCTTAAGTGCAAAATTGTACTTCTTAATAGTTATCACAAAGGCCATCCAACATTCTTTGTCTTAGAACATATATTTCCACTGTAGCCTATATATAAAACTATGTATATTATATATTATACATATGCATACACATATATAAAACTATATATTTGTACATTATCCATAAAACCATGGGAATGAAAAGACAATGTTCTATCAATTAAATATATTTACATGATGAAATACAATTGAACATTTAATGCTTCTTACAATGATAGTTTTTCCAAAAGCATTTACTAGCTTTCCTCATCAGCACTAGATAAGAATTTTGTTAGTTTATTTGATAACTGTATCCTATTACTTCAGATACTAATAAGGAATAATATATTAAGTATAGATAGTATTGCTATATAAACAAGAGCAAAAAACTTAAAATTACAGAGCTGTGTTTAAGCTGAGACCCTGTGGAAAATACAGCAAATGTTCCAGTAAACTTGGATTAATTTAAGAGTAAGTATTATCATTTGTTTTCAGAGTCTGGTTCAAAGAGCAAATGTTAGAATATCTGCTTTCTTGGCTGTGAGGAACTCCTAAGGATGCTTGGTTTAGACACATTGTGTTTTTAAAAATAAAATATTTTTTCCAGTCCATCACACTTTGCCCTCCTTCCTTTCCTTCCAGCTCCTCCCCTCACCCCCTCTCCACCTCTCCATGCTTCCTCCTTTCTCTTCAGAAAGGGCAGGTCTCCTTTGGATATCAGCCAGCTGTGGCATATCAAGTTGCAGTAAGAGGAGGCGTTTCCTCTTTTATTAAGGCTGGGCAAGGCAACCCAGTAGGAAGAAAGGGCTCCAAAAGCAGGTAGCAGAGTCAGAGACAGACCCTGCTCCCACTGTTAGAAGTCCAAGAAGACCAAGCTACACAACTATAACTTATACACAAAGGGCCTTGGTCCATTCCATTCATGTTCTCTGATTGGTAGCTCAGTCTCTGTGAGCCCCTATGATCCCAGGTAGTTGATTCTGTGGTATCCTTGACCCCTCTACTTCCCACAATCCTTCCTTGCCCTCTGCCACAGGATTAGCCAAACTCAGTCTAACGGTTGGCTGTGGCTCTCTGCATCTGTTTCCATCAGTTGGTGGGTGAAGCCTCTCTGATGACAATTGGGCTAGGCACCAGTCTATAACAGATTATCATTGGGAATCATTTCGTTGACTTTTCTTCTTTGTCAGTCATATTTGGTGCAACCCTAGGTCTCTGGGTTATCACACCTTTGGGTTTTGGTACTCAGGAATGATCTCTCTTAGGGTGTGGGTCTCCAGCGGGGGCAGTCATTAAGTTGGTCACTCACAATTTCTTTATCCCAGAACATCTTGCAGGCAGGACAAATTGCAGGTCAAAAGGTTTCTCCCTGGGTTGGTGTCCCAGTCCTTTCCACTGGAAGTCCTGTCTGCTTACAGGAGATGGCTGCTTCAGGCTTCATATCTGTCTTAGCTAATGTCACCCTCATAGATTGCTGGGAGTTTCCATTGCACTAGGTTTCTAGTTCATTCCAGAAATGTTAGGCAGAGTATTGCAACAAGATTTTCCGTTAGCAGGGAATCCAAGGATGCAGCTTTTAGTAGCTGGAAACTTAAAAGTCATTTTATGACTGATGTAAATTTTGATTAGAAAATGAACAAATAAAGCCTACCATATATATTAGTCACCTGGACACTATAAATGCATGCATAAATTTTTTGGCACATACTTTTGTTCACTACTCTTGAATTGCTGTGATAGAAAGTGTAGCAAACTTAACTTAATGGAAGGAGAAAAGTTGTATTTTGACTCATAGTGGAACAATTCAGTCTATGACAACAGGAGCATATGACTGTGACTGTTCCCATGGTGTGGGCAAGAAAGCAGTGCTCTATGGAGCAAAGACAACACAGGACTCTGTTGTAAGACTTATCTACTCCTGGTGATGTAATTCTTTTAATAAACCCTAACCTCCTTAGGGTCGGACAGTTCCTTATACAGCACCATGATCTGAACTAGAAACAGGAACTCAAAAACTTTCCTAAAGAGACAATGCAAAACTCTATTTCTGGCTACCCCAAAATAAACTCACATCTGTGAATGTATTTCTATTAAGGTCAATGTTCAAAGCCTTTGGGTGTCATTGTCAAATCTTAATATTTTGGAGAGGCCACTTGTTTGTCCCGGGCACCCAGAACCAAAATAACCACTATATCAATTAAAACACTGCTTGGCCCCTCAGCTCTAGCTTCTTATTGGCTAACTCTTATATATTAATTTAACCTATTTCTATTAATCTGTGAATCACTACATGGAAGTGGCTTACCAGCTCCATGATGTCTCTCTAACTCTGCCTTCCTACTTCCATGCTATATGCTAAGCCAGTTCTTTATTCATTAACCAATAAAAGCAACACATAGACAGTAGGACCTCCCACATTAATATAAGTTGGTTAAGGACTCATTACAATGTGTATCATTCTCTTACACATATTATTAAAGATTGTTTTTATAAAAGAAGGCTAAAGTATCCTTTAATCTACATTTGTAACATGATAGGGTGATAGTTTTTGTACATGTGCTGTTATAAATCTGGCTCACAATTTGTATGTCTTGCAGGCCAAGTTTCTCTTTCTATGTGCCTATAATTTTATGCAAAAGGCAATATGTCTACTTAGGTAGAACTAGTCAGCTCCAAAATTTTACTCAAAGTCAGCTGGTTTCCTCCTCTATCATGCTCTTGTGCTAGTAGATGTGGTGTGTCATTTCAAACTTATACCTCTTTATTGCAGTTCCTTGGACTCCTCAGCTCTCCAATTCAGCACTGCATACACTTATGACCCTTTCCAAAAGTCTCATTAGTTCTGGGTCAGAGTCCTAACTAGTCCATTCATATTTGCCTGAAATTATTCATGTCAATTAAAACTACCGTTCCCTCCGCTAACTTTACAAACTACACAAGGCAGCAAAAATCTGCTGAAGAAAAGTGCCACTGAGCCTGGACATCCTGGGCATTGCTCGAGTGCCTACAATAGATATCTTTGCTACCCATAATCAGGTTATTTTTTCAAACACTGCACAGTTGAACAATCTTTAGCTTGCTGAAAAAGATAGTTCACCCATCAGAAATACCTGGTATTCAAATAGGAAGCAAGTTGTTGGAATCTGGTATTTTTTATTGACATGAATAATCTCAGGCAAATATGAACGGACTAGTTAAAGAAAACATGAAAGTTCTCATAGCTTGTCATTAACTTAGAAAATTCCTTGCTAAACCTTTGTCTAGCAATAAACATTTGTATGTGTCACTAAGAAAATAAAGGACAGAAAACAGGCTCTCTTATTTAATGCATCAAAGGAGTTGATCATCTTGCATTCCTGGCTACAGGGTCTGTTGCTGTTGAGTTCCACTAAGACGTAAGACACACAGCCCCACCTTTTGAACATCAGAGCAGTGTCCATTTGTATTTTCGGAATTACACAACATTTGATTTTTACAGTCCAGGATACTAGTTACATCATGAACATCTTCACTTCCTAAAATCAAACATAAATAATAACAACAAAGATCTTGTAGGTATTTGCTTACACATTTGTTCACAAAGTTCTATCAATGATTTCAAAATAAAGCTTGGTGGGAAAATCTTGGTAAAAATAGCTCACAGTGATAACACAGGTAAAACAAAATGACTGGCTTGCTTGTGTAATGATTAAGCCCAGCATTACTGGGTAAGCCTGCATGATCAACACTGGAAGTTCAGCACTGAACATTACCATGATGGAAGTTACATCATTCCAGGCAGGTGAGGACTACTAGTTCATACAGCTCAGGTATCTTTCTCAGAAAGTGGCCATTACCACTCCATCTATGAAATCCACAATAAGGACTTCTCCCTCTTACTATCATCTACCTGTGTTATGGGCCATTTTGGGATATAACATCATCATCATTCTAAGTTTATTTATTTTAATTTATGTGTGTGTGTTTGCCTGTATGTACATCATGTATGCAATACCCAAAGAGGCCATCAGAAGGGACTGAAGTTCTAAGTGGTTTGTGAGCTGCCTGATGGGGTTGCTGTGAAGTGTACTCAGGTCCACTGGAAGCACAGCAAATGCTCTTCACTAGTGAGTCTTCTCTCTAGTCATCATCCATCTCCAAAGTTATTGTTTTCTAAGTTGTTTTTTTCTCTGTTTGCATCTTCTTGATAATCTTTTACCTTGAAAAATCTATTTTTTGTAGTTTTCAAGCTTTCTCATATGATTAGGCTTAAGAAGAGAGAAAAATGGAGAGACAGGAAGAGAAATATGAAGAGGAGAGGTGAAGAAAAGAGTAGAAAATGAGAAAACCGGGATGAATGGTTTTTGAGTGACCTTTTGCTTCCATCAACACACAACTCTTTTCAACACCACAAACAGAGCACCAGACATACAAGAGTTAAAGAACAGAGATGGAAGGAAAATTGAGGTAGTTATATGTTCATTTAACTTGAAATGTCTATGTTCTTTGGAAGGTCCTGTCATTTTGGCTCTCAGCCACAACTTTTTCATATTTGTCCTAGGTTATTTATACTTGGGCATCTTATTAACACTTCAAGGTTGTCATTTCTGAAATCATTTTGCTGGCTTCATCCCCTGGTCAGTCAACATGTGCCATCATTGACATGTCCCTCTTCTCTCTCAGAGCTTCAGACCTCCACTATTTTAAGCTTTCTGATATTTCTCTTATCGCCATTTCTTCTTTTCTGTTCTCAGTCTTATAAGGCCCTGATTACTTCTTGGGGACCTGGAATTTTTGTATCTAATAAGCTCATAGATTTTTTTTCAAATAACTTTCATTTTTATTCTTTTGAATATATTTTATTTTCAATAGTTTCATATATGAAGATTGTATTTATATCATTTCCACTCCTTTTCTTATTTCTCCAATTGCTCCTCTACCCTCTCATACTTCTCAAATTCATAGCATCTAATTCCTTAGCTATTATTGTTACATATGTACCTAGGTCTATCTACATACACACACACACATATATAAACTTATAAACCATATTCTGTCTCATTAAAGATACCCTGAATAGAAATATAAAGCTTACTGAGTGGATGGAATAAAAAAGAGGCACTATGAGACTGGAGGTGACTCAAGTTAAAAGCCTGTACTACCTTTGAAGAGGATCAGCCTTTGATTCCTAGCACCCACATTTGGTGGTTCACGAAGGCCTGTGACTTATATTCCCTGGACTCAATACCCTTTGCAGGTCTCGTTGGACACTTAGGTTTGTAGCATCCCTTGATCCCAGCTCAACATATACACATAATTTTTAAAAATTATTTTTTTAACAAAGAGACACCAAAAGAAAGATAAGGGAACTAAAATTAAGAAGTGATTAACAAAGTCTTAGTTCCCCTCATCATAAATAAGATTCTACTCCAGAGCTCAGCTGAGAACTTTTATTTGAGCTAGAAACTCCTACAATTCCCCACATTCTATGCTACTTTCAAGGAGCAACTTGAAAAAAAAAAAGATGAATACATCCATTCAACCAAAATGCGTACTGAGTGTGTACTGAGATACATTGTCAGAGATGAGTGTGTCACTTTACACCGGATTCTTACTTGCTTTCATTCTTATCTATGACTAAGGTCTTACCTGAGTTGGTCAGCAGGCCAAAGAGGAGAAATGCCAAGAAAAGGTAATGCATCGTCATTGCCAAGTAGCACTGAAACAGCACAGCATTCCAACAAGTAAAACAGTTCTGTGGAGATGTTTTTAGAATCAGGAGTGCTGGATAGAGTGATATCTGTGGATGATCAGGAGCTTACATGCTTTGAACTTAGTTTCCTGGGCAGTCCATTCCCCACTGCTGCCCTGCAGGCTGCCTTCTTGCTTTGATCATATTGTGACATAAACACGTCATTATTGCATCATCACAGCACGCCCTGTTTATTCCTTTCCCTCAGGGGGTCTCAGTGACCAACCACAGAGATCACCCTCTGGCCTCTTACCCCTTCATATTGAGGTCTCCATTGGAGAAGTACCTCACTACACCATTTCCATGCCCCAGGTGGGCACAGTGCCTGCTGCTATTGTATATTTCCTCTTTTCTCGGTTGGCATCCTGTTCACGGAGGTAAATGCTGACCTGAACAAATCCATGGGGTTGTTTAACAGACCTGAATCAGGGCAGCCTCCAACTCAATGTCTTCTCCACACCTATGCTAAGTACAGCAGACAGTGCTGAAAACCGTGATGTGATTATGCTGTTACTGCTTTCAGCCGGTCATCTTGGGTGTTTTTTCTTTAAATGTGAATTTCCCAAGGAAAGGGGCTATATATCACTGAATCTTGAGCCCAGCACAAGGTCCCACATGATAAATGTTCATAGAAGTTTCTAGAATTGAAAAGCTGATCTTCTCACTTGTCACTGTTATTTTCTCTTTTATGTACTCCTTTTCCTCCATGGTAGTTGTTCATATCAGAATAAGTCCTTGGCCCTCCCCTTGGAACACAGATTATTAAAATTTCCCCTCCTTTTATGAAAAAATAAAACATCACTGTATATTCCTTCATGTCCACTTCATCAACACTAGAATATTCCTGACCTAGGTTTTTTTTTTTTTTTTTGAGAGCTTTCTGTAAGCTATATTGGCATCGTATCCAACTGGCTGGTATCCAACTCCTGGACTCAAACACTCCCTCTACCTCAGCCACCACAATTCTGGGATTGCAGTCTTGTCTTGTAGCAGCAGTGATATTTTCTTCTTCAAAATATCATCAGCTTTCTGGGCTTTCTTTGGTCATTTCTGCTCTTTCCTTCCATGAAAAAAATGTAAGAATATTGTTTTTCTATCCAAACTTCATAAGGTTAGTAATTAGTTTCATTGTAGTTAGGGAAAGGAAAACAAAAGTGGAACAGAACACTCCCCCAACCTGCTTCTCTTCTACATTCGCTCCATCTTAAATGGGAAACAAGTATAATGAACACTCTCTATTCTCTCTGGACTCTCTAGCAGCTAAATTTCCCACCCCTGCCTCATTCTGTTATGTTCATCATCAAGATTTGCTAGTAGGTAAGCAAAAGTTGGGAAGACCTAGTTTTTATGCCTAGGATAAAGAAGTCTTTTGTTACTCTGAATACAAATGAGCATGCCTCTTTCAATGCATGCCTTCTACCCTAAGTTCTACTTATGTCTCAACTCTATTCTCCTCCCAGGGAAGTCCCCCAAATTCTCAGGTTCTTCAAGCTAAAGTGCTCTTTTCTTTACCTTGTTATAGATATCTCCCAGACTGATACCACTAACAATTTTTTGTGTAATGTCCAAAATCTTAGGCATGAAGCTGCAACTCTTGATTTTCCTAGGTGTGTGTCCCTTAGTTTATGCCTCATCTTTTTTTCTAGATCAATAGGGTAAAATTCACTCTTGACACCCAATACGCAGAGAAAGCATGCATGAAGATTGGTTTCATATGGATTAAACCCATTAAAACCCCTTTAAAAAGTCAATTAATGATTAGCTTTTCAAATGAAATTTTTATGTTTTTATAATTAATTATTCAAAGAAAGATGTTAAGGAAGCTTAATAAGCATTACTTTAAAATTATCAGACATAAAATTGAGATGAGATAAAAACATGGAATTATAGTCAAGTTAGACATGGCCATTATTTGGTTGAGTTTCTTCTATAACATTAAGAAGGGAGATTTAATAATACAGAAAGCCCAAAGACCTAGTATAAATAATATCCACTATTAAGAATAAATTCAGGATCCCAGACTCCAACACCAGCAGGTATTCACTGGGAACACATTAGTCTAACAGAACAAGGGAACAGCCCACAACTCCAGCAGACACCCCCAACTCCAGCAACCACCTCCAAGCTAACTCACAGGCCACAGCTGCCAGAAAACCAGGTAAACTGTCTGCAGGCCTTCTCCTCTTTCTCCCAGATCCAGTACCCTAGTCTTATCCCCAGTTCTGTAGCAGGAAATCTGCTGTGGTTTCCCTTTCTTCTCTGACCCTGTCAGGCGAAAGCTAATCTGTAAGTCTCACTTGTCCAGGACAGATGCTTCCTGAGGCGCTGGAGGCTGTTGTTCATATAACAGGCTACTTCCTTTCACTTCCCTAAACAAGTTCGTTTGACCTCACTCTACTGGATGTGCTTGATCACATGTAGGTGTGAGGCCTGTACGTGGGAAGTATGTCAGGATGCAAGCTTTCCTCTGATTGGACAAAGGTGAGAAGTATTTAACCTTGTGGGATTGCCTTTATAAGCAACTGGCCAGTTTAGCTCCTGGCCATTCTCTGGGAGTCCTGGATATGTCCCTTGTCAGTGATCATCTTCCTGTCCAGTATTAAATAAAGCTTTCTTTAATTGGATGATTGTGGAATGGGTCATTCTCCTCACGATACTCAGGTATAACAACTCCATTCCTGAAGGAATCACAAAGACCTTCTCCTTCAAACTTGCTTCCCCCAGCTCATCCCAGTACCTAGCCTCCAACACCAACAGATATTCCCCGTGAACACACCAGCTGAGGTGGTCAGAAAAACAGGTAACACATAACCATCATCCTCTCTAAAATTCCATGGAGGAGACAGAAAACAAGGAACAAAACACCAATCCAACAAAGACAAATCCAGAAATTATTACTAGACCTGTAATTTTACCAAACCTAGATGCCCAGATTCCAGTATAAAAACACTATCATTAGTGTTCAGGACAATATCTATCCACTAGAGGACCGCTATCCCACCATGGCAGCCACTGAATATTCCAGCACAGCTGAAACACAAGGAAAGGTTTTTAAACCAACTATATGAAGATGATAGAGGTCTTTAAAGAGGAAGTGAATAGAACTCTTCAAGTACCGTAAGCAGAACGAGAATCGATAAAGAAAACTTAAGCAGAAGGAGTTCTTAAAACAAAAAAAATTAGGAATTTGAACAGGAACTACAGAGGAAAGCGTCACCGACAGAACACAAGATATCAACGAGAGAATCTCAGCGGCTGAAGAGATGATAGAGAAAAATATAGTCAAAGAAAATGTTAATCTAAATAACTCCTGACACAAAGCATCCAGGAATTCTGGAACACATGAAAAGACCAAACCTAAGAAGAATAGGAATAGAAATAGATTCCCAGTCAAAGTTCCAGAAAATATTTTTCAACAAAATTATAGAAGAACATTTTTCTACCCTAAAGAAGAGCAAAATTTGTGTGAGTATCCAACTAATGTCTGACTACACTAGAGGCCCACTCCAAGAGAAGGATCCTATACCTAGAACTTCTAGGGTAACCACGAACCAGAGACTAGATAACCTAGAGACCTAGGGTAAAATCAAACACTACTGACCCAAACAAAAGAGTAACAATAAAATAACTCCAAATGGTATCATTCAAAACTTATAGATCAGTGCCTTATCCAGTCATCACCAGTGAGGCTTCTGTAGACAGCATATGAGATCAGATGCAGAGACCATAGCTAGACATTAAGCACACAGAGAGTCTAAATGGGAATTCTCCATCATATCCCTCCTTTCAGCGCTCAGGGAATCCTGCAGAGATTTTAAGAACCAGTGTGGATGGAGGAAACCAGGAGTACAAGACCCTTTGAACCAACTAAGTCAGGCACGTGTGAGCTTACACAGACTGAAGCAGCAAGCACGAGACCTCCATGGGTGTCTACACTAGCTCTTATATATTATACACTGTCTGCTTATATATTATAGCTGTTAACTTAGTACTTTTATGGGACACCTGACTGTGAGAACAAGTGGGTCTCTGGCTTTTGTGCCTGCTTTTGGGACACTTCACCTCCTGTTGGGTTGCATGTCCGACCTCAATATGGTAGTTTTTTCTCAGTTTTATTTTATCTGTTGTTGCTGTGTTTGGTTGTTATCTTTTGGAGGTCTGGTTTTATAATGAGAGACAAAAAGGGGGAGTGGGGAGGAGCTGGAAGAAGTAGAGGGAGGAGAAATATAATCAGATACATTGTATGAGAAAAAATGCATTGTCAATAAAAGAGAAACATAATAAATTAAGTTTTCTGTCTTTCAGATGTTGTGTTCTAAGAGGAATATCTCTCATGAACTCTCTTATAAAGGGGCACAGTGCATTTGCCTATGATAACTATAAAAGTTTGTTTCATCAAACTATTTATTATAACAGTCCTAGGTGTAAAGAAGCAATATAATATCAAGAGGCAGTTTGATAAACACTGTTTCTATGACACAAATTATATGGTTCATGTTTGCAGCTCTCTAAGTATTTGGCTTAATGAAGATTTAGCATATAAAAAATTTTAGTCATTTATATCTATAAAATACCCTTGAGAATATAGTAAAACTGTAGATTCTCCACTTGAAAAAAAAATCAACCCATGCAGTAATCCATAAAAACCAGTGTATAACCTCAGAATATTTCACTGCCTTACCCTGACTTAGAGCAATGCTTGAATATAAATGGATCTCTGTTGTAGAGCAAAGCAGACAAAGGAAAAAAAGTAAGAAACACAAATGATCAGAAAGCTGGGCAAAGCTGGAGCATCAGAACCAGGGCAACTGCTGCACAAGAAAGCAGGACAAGACCAAAGAATATGGCATGGGTATAATTTTGGCTTCAGAATACTAGTTCAGATTAACTACTGCCTCACTGGAAATATATCACTAAAGGTAAGGGTTACAAAGCATTGCCTCCCTACAATCTTCCTCAAACAACCATCATAGAATCACTAGACACCAATGATAAAACTTCTTTAATGATTAGGATAGTTTAATCAATCAATTCATATGAATTGTTCTATCAACATATTTTTAAATGAACTATAGAGAATGAAGCTTGAGATCATTTAATGATGTTAATTGCCTTTCTTCCTTTTTCTCTTCCGTCCTTCCTTCCTTCCTTCCTTTCCTTCATTATTTCTCTTTATTTATTTATTTTCTTTCTTTCTTTTTTTTAAGTTTTTGAGAAAGGGTTTTTCTGGGTTACAGTCCTGGCTATCCTGGAACTCACTCTGTAGACCACATTGGCCTTGAATTAATAGCGATCCATCTGCCTCTACCTCCTGTGTGCTGGGATTAAAAGCATTTGCCACTACTCCCTGTCTGCTAAATGCTTGTTAATGCAAACACAATGTAACACAAAATTGAGCAAAGCTAGTACTAGCCAGAAATTTTCACATAAGTTTCTATGAGAACAAATATCGTAGTCGATATAAAAATGGTGAATGTTCTTCAGCTGCTCCGTGGGCCAGGACTAAGAGGGTGCACACACACACCAGGACCATCCAGCCAAGAAACTGAGATCCAATGAAGGTAAGGTTAATTACTCAAATTACAGAGAAGTGTCAAAGCTTCTGTATTCTAGAAAGAAATACAACTATCTACATGGCAAACAGGAACCAGTGGAAAATTGTGAAAATGTTTAAGGAGTTTGGTAACCCAAGCATATATAAGAACATTATATCAAAAGTCTACAGCAATGAAATAGAAAGTCTAATACTTACAGTTGCAAAAATAGAGTAATACAAATCTATTAAACATCCAAAGTATTTTGGAGAAACATTAAAAATTTAATCAAAGTCCATTAAATTAGCTCTGGATAAATAGGGAAATCTCTATATTTTGGATAGCTTTTTTCAAATGAATTCAATAATATAAATCTCACTCAAAATCCTATGAAGCTCTTTGCTGTTTATGTAACATAAAAATAATTCAAAAATCCATCTATAAAAAAGACACACTGATGTACAAAGTTTTTAAAAAGAAAAAAAAATCTGCCCTAACATTTGTTAATAGAATATTGCATAGCATCAATAACAGAAATTGAATTAACCCTGAATTATACCAAAAGAGTCAATTAAACAATACACACAATCTAATAATAATATTGGTGGATATGGAAATATAACCAATGGGGTATATCTTTGTGGAAAGAAACTTTTCTAAGATATAAACACTGATTGTATTTCAGAAAAAGGAAAAAACTAAACTTTTATCACAACCAAACATAAAATGAAACATCTATGCATAAAAGAATTTGAAGAAAATCATAAAGAAAATTAGCTGACACTGATAAAAAACATGAATTCTTCAAACATTCCAGACTTTTTGGATATATGTATGCCAAGGGCTGAGATGAAGCTTCCATCCGATCAGGGATCAAATCCATGGCTTCCTAAACAAAGCTATATCTCCAGCCTTAGGCTTAGGTGTGTAAACTTGTGTTCCTTGGCTGGTGCACTCTTTGGGGAAGCTGTACAGCTCCAGTGAGACAGAGACTCATAGGAGAAAGTGGTTCCCAAGGGGCAGTATTAACATTAATAACCTGTCTTCTCTCTTTTTCTCTACTTCCTACTCATCTAGGATGTGAAGAGGTGAAGGGCCACAGCCCACAGTCCTGCCACAGAGCTGCTTGCCGCCATTCCTTCCTCATCATAATATCTAAAGTTATTTCTACCACATATTCTGACACAGTGATGAAAGAAGTAACAAATACAGGTATTAGTAATACTACCTAACTCATAAGTTAGTTAACTAATAAGTTAATAATTGAGAGAACTAAATTAGATAATATATTGCTTTCCTGGGCTGTCATAATAGTTTAAGTTGCTACAAACTAGACAACTAACAACAGAAGAGGTTTTTTCCCCTCATTCCCCACAATTCTAAACACTAAAGTCTGAAATAAAAGAATTGACAGAGTGTGCTTTTTCTGAAACCTACTGGGGAATCCATCTTTGCTTCTTCTAGACTTTCAGGTTTGCCTACCATCTGCTCTTCCCTGACTTCTAGATGCCTCCTTCCATTGTCTCCCCTCATCACTACAGGAGCGTCCTTCAGTGTGTGCCATTCTTGTTCTTATAAGGACAGCAGCTGTGTCACGTTAAAGGAGCACCCTACTTCAGGGTGACCTAAACTTAGTTTATTACATCTGCAGTGCTCTTGTTTCCTAAGGAAGTCATATTGTGAAAGAGTGTAGTCTCCTGTGGGACTATAGTATATTCTTGTCATAGAGACAAAACTGGAAATGGTATTTGAAAGCCCTTGGCATGTAATACAGTCATGAAAGCAGAAGATGGCAACAATGACAGCATTTGTACTGAACTATCTCCCACTTCACAGGTTCTTAGTGACGACTGATAAATGATAGTTATATGTTTGTATTTTTAAATTTGAGAAAAATCTCAATTTAGCTCTCTGTTAAACTAGAAACAATATCTTTAAGTGCAGGGAAGTATTATGGTCTCCTCTTACATAGCCCAGAGTTTACAAAGCTACCTATTTACAACTACAGTTGAAATGGCAAGATAGATGCATGTCATAAACTACTGATAGTTTGTTTTAGAAGCAGTCACAATGTTACTTAGTCTCTTATTAAACATGTTGTTATGCTTATTTCAATTCATGCTTAGAAGCAAGATGCTAACACTCCACTCTTTGGGGCTGAGGTCATATTACTGGTGTTCTGGGTTGGAGCTAAGTGTTCCTAGGTTCTTGGCTCTTATCTAAAGAATTGAAATTAGAGACTCACACAGATTTTCAAAAGAAGCAAGGTGACATTTTTGACGTTTAGCAATAGTTACTGCAGGCTTTAGAGTAGTGGTTCTCAACTTCTGGGTCTTAACCCCTTTGGGGTTGCAGATATCCTGCATGTCAAATATTTATATTATGATCCATAAGAGTAGCAAATTACAGCTGTGAAGTAGCAATGAAATAATGTTATGCCTGGGGGGTCGCCACTACTTCAGGAACTGTTTTAAAGGATAGCAGTGTTAGGAATGTTGAGAACCACTGCTATAGAGGGATACATTGTAAAGCCTGACATGGGCCAGTGAGTCAGAGTATCCAAAGGTCTTTATTGTCTGGAGATTCCTTTTACAGAGTTTTAAAAAAGGAGTTCAGTAGCTAGACAGTGTTTCATGGGCAATTTTCTATTTTGATTAATAGATTAGGTCATTCGTTTATATTTCCTGTGCATGATGCATCTGATCTTAATTGTATGTACATCCAAATATACAGAGGTATAAGATGGTAATATATATGACTTTTTTTCCTAACACATATTAGAATACAGTTTTGTGTTACTGTGCAAATCTGATTATGGCTGTATCTGCCCTTCTATTGTTTATACCTTGGTACTTTGCAAATACACTTGAGTCAAAACTGTCTAATTTAAATTATTATTGGAGTGGAAAACTTATGTTATTGTTAAGTGGTGGGAATGCAGCCCAAAGCAAGTGGGAGATGGAGGGGAACCTGAAGTGGCAAGGGGCACTCTTTGGAGCAAGGTATCTTGGTGCGGGACAATTCTGTATTCTGTCAATTATGTTTTAAATAAACGATGATTGGCCAGTGCCAGGCAGGAAGTATAGGTGGGATAACCAGACAGGTAGTAGAGGCAGGGCATTGAGAACAGGAGTATTCTGGGAAGAAGGAAGCTCTTTTCCCCAGTCCTTCCCAGACCACAGAAGAAGCAGGACATGACCTGCTCTGCTGAAAAAGGTACTGAGCCATGTGGCTAACATAGATAAGAATAATGGGTTAATATAAGTTATAGGAGCTAATATGAAGCCTGAACTAATGGGCCAATTAGTTTATCATTAATATAGACTCTCTGTGTGATTTTCTCTGGGACTAAAGGGCTGGGGGACCAGGCAGGACATAAACCCTAACAAACAGGGCCTTCATGTTACAGAATGGCATCCATGTGGATAATTGCATCCACAGAAAGCCTGATAAGGCTTGGGAAAGAATAGAGTAAAGCATGTTTTTTTTGGTAGCAGCAATTTCTTGGGTCTGCTCTGCTTGCTAGAGGCAAGCACTCTCATCTAAGAGAGGCTACTGAACTCAGCTTTAGCTGCAAAACCTTGCAGCTCTTTTAAGAGGTTCTGCCACAAAACACTTAAACAGTGTTGATAAAAAGCTGACCTCATACTTTTCGGTTTTCAGCCATAGCAAGAAAAAAGGTGTGCTGTTTTAAAATGCCAGCTTTCTGGGCTGTCCTGCCAGGGCAAACTCTGACTCTTTCAGGTGGGCAGTCCGACTACAAAGCATTTGAGTGTGGTTTGTGAGCACACTGCTGCAGCTTGCTTGCTGGCAGGGACCTTGAAACACCATAGACTTGTGGCAATAAACATGGCTCCTATTGTTACCTCCACCATGAGCCTGGAATCTCACAAAGCCAAGGAATGGGCTGGATCCAGCCGTCAAAGTCACAGCTTTAATCCTACTCATATTGCTTGGTCAACTAAAGACTCATGTGGTCAGAAAAAGAGAGATATATAGTAAAGAGAGATTCAAAGACAAAGAAAACCTCTAAATGGATACTCTATGCTGTTATGCTCTCTTTGAATTGTTTGAATGCTGAGGAAGGAGCAACAGCTGCTAAAAGATTTTTGCTTATAAATTTGCTTATAATTTTTGAATTAATCCAAGATAGGTATTTTGAAAATACCTTGACTTCAAAATTGAAGTCAAAAGATATGTTACTTTGGAGAAGAGATTTTGCTTTTGTTTCCACAGGAAATGAGAGGCTGTGGATTCATTCTGAGTTAGGAAAACTCACGTTTGATCAAGGAAGACCACCTGAGAAATCTCTGGTAGGGACAGATGGCCTGGATGTCTGAGTTCTACATCCAGAACAAATTCAAGATGCTGCCTGAGATGATCAAGCCTCACAGGATACTCCAGTCAGGACTTGATCATAAGTAAATTTTCTTTAGGTCCCCATGAGATTATCAGCGACCCCAACCAGCCAGAAGTAGCCTGGAATACTACACCCACATTCCCAAAAAATGGACTATGGATATTTTCCTTTGTTTAAGAAAAGAGGGGGAAGTGGTGCAGGAGAATTGTCTGTATTCTGTCAATTATATTTTAAATAAATGCTGATTGGTTGATAACTAGGCAGGAAGTATAGGTGGGAAAACCAGACAGGAAGTA
>PVIU01015114.1:0-49514 GCA_004026605.1 Ondatra zibethicus
CTCCCCCAAGCTCTCCCCAGTCCTTCCCTTCTCCCTTCTCCTTCCCCCTCTCCCCCTCCCCCACCCCATCCCTAACCCCAACCCCATAACCCCAACTTTTGCTCAGCGATCTTGTTTGCTTCCAATTGCCAGGAGGATCTATATATGTTTTTCTTTGGGTTCACCTTGCTATTTGGCTTCTCTAGGATTGTGAGCTATAGGCTAGAGTTTATGGCTAGAGTCCACTAATGAGTGAGTACATGCCATATTCATCTTTTTGGGTTTGGGTTATCTCACTAAGGATAGTGTTTTCAATTTCCATCCATTTGCATGCAAAATTCAAGATGTCATTGTTTTTTACTGCTGAGTAGTATTCTAATGTGTATATATTCCACACTTTCTTTATCCATTCTTCCATTGAGGGACACCTAGGTTGTTTCCAGCTTCTGGCTATTACAAATAATGCTGCTATGAACATAGTTGCACAAATGCTTTTGTAACATGATTAGGCATCTCTTGGATATATTCCCAAGAGTGGTATTGCTGGATCCTGAGGTAGGTTGATTCCCAATTTCCTGAGAAACCACCACACTGATTCCCAAAGTGGTTACACAAGTTTGCATTCCCACCAGCAATGGATGAGTGTTCCCCTTACTCCACCTCCTCTCCAGCATAGGCTATCATTGGTGTTTTTGATTTTCGCCATTCTGACAAGTGTAAGGTGGTGACTCAAAGTTGTTTTGATTTGCATTTCCCTGATCGCTAAGGAAGTTGAACTTGACCTTAAGTATCTTTTGGCCATTTGAACTTCTTCTGTTGAGAATTCTCTGTTCAGATCATTACCCCATTTTTTAATTGGGTTATTTAGAATTTTAATGTCTAGTTTCTTGAGTTCTTTGTATGTTTTGGAGATCAGACCTTTGTCTGATGTGGGGTTAGTGAAGATCTTCTCCCATTCAGTAGGATGCCTTTTTGTCTTAATGACAGTGTCCTTTGCTTTACAGAAGCTTTTCAGTTTCAGGAGGTCCCATTTATTCATTGTTGCTCTTATTGTCTGTGCCACTGTGGTTTTACATAGGAAGTGGTCTCCTGTGCCCATGTATTGCAGGCTACTTCCCACTTTCTCTTCTATCAGGTTCAGTGTGGTCAGATTTATATTGAGATCTTTAATCCATTTGGACTTGAGTTTTGTGCATGGTCATAGATAAGGATCTATTTTCATTCTCCTACAGGTTGACATCCAGTTATGCCAGCACCATTTGTTAAAGATGCTTTCTTTCTTCTATTGAATAATTTTAGCTTCTTTGTCAAATATGAGGTGTTCATAGGTTTGTGGATTAATATCCAGGTCTTTGATTCGATTCCATTGTTCAACGTCTCTGTTTTTATGCCAATACCAAGCTGTTTTCATTACTGTAGCTCTGTAAGAGAGTTTGAAGTCAGGGATGGTAATGCTTGCGGAAGTTCCTTTATTGTATAGGATTGTTTTGGCTATCCTGGGCTTTTTGTTTTTCCATATAAAGTTAGTTATTCTTCTCTCAAGGTCTATGAAGAATTTTGTTGGGATTTTGATGGGGATTGCATTGAATCTATAGATTGCCTTTGGTAGAATTGCCATTTTTACTATATTGATCCTACCAATCCAGGAGCATGGGAGCTCCTTCCATCTTCTGGTATCTTCTTCAATTTCTTTCTTCAAGGTCTTAAAGTTCTTGTCAAATAGATCTTTTACTTCCTTGGTTAGTGTTACCCCAAGATACTTTATGCTATTTGTGGCTATCGTGAAAGGTGATGTTTCTCTGATTTCACTCTCTGCTTCTTTATCGTTTATGTATAGGAGGGCTACTGATTTTTTTGAGTTGATCATGTATCCTGCCACATCACTGAAGGTATTTATCAGCTGTAGAAGTTCTTTGGTAGAGTTTTTGGGGTCACTTATGTACACTATCATATCATCTGCAAATAATGAAAGTTTGATTTCTTCCTTTCCAATTCAAATCCCGTTGATCTCCTTATGTTGTCTTATAGCGATTGCTAGAACTTCAAGCACTATATTGAAGAGATATGGAGAGAGTGGACAGCCTTGTCTTGTTCCTGATTTTAGCGGAATCGTTTGAGTTTCTCTCCATTTAATTTGATGTTAGCTGTCGGCTTGCTGTATATTGCTTTTATTATATTTAGATATGATCCTTGTATCCCTAATCTCTCTAAGACCTTTATCGTAAAGGGGTGTTGAATTTTGTCAAATGCTTTTCAGCATCTAATGAAATGATCATATGGTTTTTTTCTTTCAGTTTATTTATATTATGGATTACATTAATAGATTTTCATATGTTGACCCAGCCCTGCATCTCTGGGATGAAGCCTACTTGATCATAATGGATGATATTTTTGACGTGTTCTTGGATTCGGTTTGCTAGTATTTTATTGAGAATTTTTGCATTGATGTTCATGAGTGAGATTGGTCTGTAATTCTCTTTCTTGGTTGCATCTTTGTGTGGTTTTAATATGAGGGTAACTGTAGCTTCATAAAAAGTGTTTGGCAGTGACTCTTCTGTTTCTATTATGTGAAACACATTAAGGAGTATAGGTATTAGCTCTTCTTGGAAGTTCTGGTAGAATTCTGCATTAAAACCAACTGGTCCTGGGCTTTTTTTTGTTGGGAGGTTTTTGATGACAGCTTCTATTTCCTCACGATTTATAGGTCTATTTAAATTGTTCACCTGGTCTTGACTTGATTTCAGTAGTTCACTGTTCAGTTTCCATGACTTTCTAGGCTTTCTGGGGGAAGAATTGTTGATAAATTCTAACTTTATTCCATGGTGATCCGATAAGACACAGGTGGCTACTTAAATTTTTTTCTGTCTGTGGATGTTTGCTTTGTTACTGAGTATGTGATCAATATTCGAGAAGGTTCCATGAGATGCTGAGAAGAAGGTATATTCTTTCCTATTTAGGTGGAATGTTCTATAGATGTCTGTTAAGTCCATTTGATTCATTACTTCTGTTAGTTCTCTTATTTCTCTGTTAAGTTTCTGTCTGGTTGACCTGACCATTGATGAGAGAGGAGTGTTGAAATCTCCTACTATTAGTGTGTGGGGTTTGATGTGTGCTTTGAGTTCTAGTAATGTTTCTTTTACATATGTGGGTGCTTTTATATTAGGGGCATAGATATTCAGGATTGAGACTTCCTCCTGATGAATTATTCCTGTTATGAGTATAAAGTGTCCTTTCCATCTCTCCTGATTGATTTTAGTTTGAAGTCAATTTTGTTAGATATCAGTATAGCCACACCCGCTTGTTTCATAGGTCCATTTGATTGAAAAACCTTTTCCCAACTCTTTACTCTGAGATAATGTCTGTCTTTGTGGTTGAGGTGTGTTTCTTGTAAACAGCAGAATGTTGGATCCTGTTTTTATATCCATTCTCTTATCCTCTGCCTTTTTATAGTTGAATTGAGTCCATTGATATTAAGTGATATTAATGACCAGTGGTTGTTAACTCTGGTTATTATTATATTTTTTTGGTGGTAGTGTTTGTGTGTTTCCCTTCTTTAGTTGTGTTGGTGTAGGGTTGTTAGATAAATGTGTTATGACGGGTGTTGTTGGCTTCCTTGGGTTGTGGTTTCCCTCTAGTACTTTCTATAAGGCTGGGTTTGTGGCAATACATTGCTTAAACATATTTTTTTATCCTGGAATATCTTGTTTTCTCCATTGATGGTGAAAGAAAGCTTTGCTGGGTATAGTAGTCTGGGCTTGCATCCATGGTCTCTTAGTGTCTGTAGCACATCTATCCAAGACCTTCTGGCTTTCATGGTATCCATAGAGAAGTCAGGTGTAATACTGATATATTTATCCTTATATGTTACTTGACCTTTTTCCTTTGCAGCTTTTAAAATTCTTTATTCTGTATGTTTTGTGTTTTGATTATTATATGGCGAGTGTATGGTTTTTTTTTTTCATCCAGTCTATTAAGTGTTCTGTATGCTTCTTGTACCTTCATAGGAATATCCTTCTTTAGGTTGGGAAAGTTTTCTCCTATAATTTTGTTGACTATATTTTCTGGGCCTTTAAGCTGTAATTCTTCTCCTTTTTCTACCCTATTATTCTTAGATTTGGTCTTTTCATGGTGTCCCATATTTCCTGGATGTTTTGTGTTAAGAATTTGTTGGATTTGTCATTTTCTTTGATCAATGAGTTTATTTTCTCTATAGTATCTTCAGCATCTGAGATTCTTTCTTCTATCTCTTGTATTCTGTTAGTTATACTTGTCTCTGTAGTTTCTGTTAATTTACCCAGATTTTCCATATCCAGCCATCTCTCGGTTTTTGTTTTCTTCATTACCTCCATTTCTGTTTTCAAGTCTTGAACTGTTTCCATGACCTTTTTGATTGCTTTTTCTTGGTTTTCTTGGGTATCTTTGAGGGATTTGTTCATTTCTTCTTTTTCTTAGTCTTCTCATCCATTTCTTTAAGGGAGTTTTTCACCTCCTGTCTAAGGGTCTCTATCACTTTCATAATGTTACGTTTAAATTCGATTTCTTCTACTTCTGGATTACGGTGTTCAAGTCTTCCTGTTGCATGTTCGCTGGATTCTCGTGTTATCATGTTGCTTTTCAAGTTGTTGGAGGAATTCTTGCATTGGCGCCTGCCCCACTCTTCCTTCAAATGGGCTCAGGAGAGTCTTGGTGTCTTGGTTCAATCGTTACTGTGAATAACTGTGTACTTGGGGTTTTTTCTTGGTCTGCCCTCTCTTAGGTCCCCTCAGCACTGGAGTTGGCTTTCAGATCCCCTCCACCCTGAAGAAGGCTGTGGTGGTGGATCTAAGGACCCCGCTGATGAACAGGAGTGCTTGGTGGCAATATGGAATTGGTAAATAGAGAAAGCCAGTAGCTGGGGAGAAGCACCACTGGATGGCCAGAAAGTTTAGGGAGTTGGAAGGTGCCTGTACTCCGTTCCTCGGGCTTCCATCCGGCCAGGCGGGTACACACTTACCTCTCGGGATGAATCTCCTGGTACAGAAGCAGGGCCTCTTGCTGGCCAAGGACCTCATAGACAAAAGGGCGGGCTTGGCAGGTGCAGGGTCGTGTAGAACAAAGAAACCCCTGCAGCAGTAGCACTCACCACTAGGTCCCCAGACCTTCAACCCCAAAGCAGACTGAGTTGGGCGATCCTAGGACCCCGCAGATGGAAAGGGGTGCTTGGGGGCAAGCTCGGTTGAGATAAGTGGAGAAAGCCAATAGCCCGGGAGAAGTCCCGCTGAAAGGCCAGAAAGTTTAGGGAATTGGAGGGTGCCTGTACTCTGTTCCCGGGGCATCCGGGCATCCGGCCCGCTGGGTGGGCACACACTTACCCACTGGATGGATCTCCTCAGTACAGGAGCAGGGCCTCTTGCTGGCCAAGTACCTCACAGACAAAAGGCCATTTTTTTCTTCTTTTGAGAACTCTCTGTCCAGAAACACAGCCAACTTTTTAATTAGGCTTGTTGTTCTCTTGACCCTTTGCTTTTTGAGTACTTTATATACTAATCCTCTGTCTGATGTTCAGTTGGCAAAGATTCTCAAATTCCCTGAGCTTTCTCTTGACTCTAATGACTCTTTTGATGGACAGAAGCTTTTCCATTTAATGAAGTCCTTCTTGCTAATTGTTGACTTTAGTTAAATTTAGGCAAGTGGAGTTGTGTTCAGAAAGTCCTTTTCTGCCCCTATGTCTGTAGGGTAGTGCCTATGTTTTCTTCAGTTGGTTTTATGTTTCAGGTTTCAATTGAGTTTTTGACCCACGCTGTGGGACAATGGTCTTTTATCCTGTCACTTGTATTATTTTTAATAAAATGTTAATTGGCCAGTAGCCAGGCAGGAAGTATAGGTGGGATGACCAGACAGGAAGTAGAGGCGGGGCAATGAGAATGCTGGGAAGAGGGAAGCACAGTCTGTAGTTGTGACCCAGCCTCAGAGGAAGCAAGATATGACTGCCTCACCAAATAAGGTACCGGGCCACGTGGCTGACATAGACAAGAATAATGGGCTAATATACGCTATAAGAGTTAATAAGAAGCCTGAGCTATTGGGCCAACCAGTTTATAATTAATGTAGACCTCTGTGTGTTTCTTTGGGACTTGATGGCTGCAGAACTGGGCGGGACAGAAAAACCTCTGTCAACAGACCCATTTGGAGTTAGTTTTTGTGTTAGGTGAGATATGAAACTGATCCATTTTTCTGCATATGGACTTCTGATTTTTTCAATTTTCTAGCACTATTTGGAAAATTTGTCTTTTTTCCAGCATATGTTTGGTCATATTTGTAAATGTTAGGTGACAGTAGTTGTAGGTGTTCATGTTTGGCTCTTCAGTTGTGTTCTCTTGGCTTATCCACTAATTTTTGTGCCAACACCACACTCCTTTTATTACTATATCTTTTGCAATATATCTTTAGATCTGGTATGGTAATCCATCCAGTACTGTTCTGCTTATTCATTCAGGTTTGATTTGACTATCCTTAGTCTTTGTAGGTCCATCTGAAATTTTGCATTTTTTCTATTTCTGTGTAGAATGTTTTGGGAATTTGCTTGGGATTGTATTGTGTCTGTAGATTGCTTCTGGTAGAATAGTCATTTTCATTTTCACAATATTAGTTCTACCAATCCATTAGAGGTTTCTCCATTTTCTAGTGTCTTCCTCAATCTTTTTCTTTAGATACTAAAAGTTTCACTATAGAGGCCTCTCCCCTCCTTGGTTAGGATTATTCTCAGATTTCTGGAAGCTTTGCTGAATGGGAGCATGATCGTTTTTCTTCTTGTTTGTTGCTAGTATGTAAAAAGTGTTAGACACATCAGACACAGAACTCAGAGGGTTCAAGTTGGCTCTAATTCGAACATCTCCTCCCTGAGAACTAGATTTAATAGTACTAAAGGTGTCCACAAACTTCCATGGGAGGGAAGCAATCAATAGCCCTACACAGTCCTATGCCTATAAACTACAACATTGGCCAGCATGGCAAAAAAAAAATCCTTAAGGATATACTTATATCTTGGAATTAGCCAATAGTTGTCTACTTGGACCTAACATCAACTCAGTATGAGGGAAATCATGCCTAGTACTGGATATCTATCGAATTCCTTAGGGCTAGTCACATCATGGATGATAGAGGAAGATCTTCTACTACCCACTTTACTAAACCAGCATAAATCCTGACTGCTTTCTAAATACTTATTCTTATAGCCACATTATAAACATATCTCTTACCCCTCATTAAAAAGTTTCTCTTTCTAGCAAATGGAGACCAGTACAGATAACCACAGCAGGTCATAATTCAGAGATCATTGGATCATGGGGCGCTAAGCCCTGATGGACACATATACAACAACTCCTACAAGTAAGGTTCAGGGAACATTATGGATAAGGGGATAGAAGGATTTTTAGATCTTGTAGACTAGAAAGTTTGCTGTGAGTTTATGTCTTCTAGAAATAGCAAAGAAGCTATACCTATGAGACTTCAGCAATATGGCTCCCCAAACAGGACATGAACAATGACAACATCAATAGACATGCTATCATGTTTGGGTAAATCTCACAGGGTCCCACCCTTAGACAAAGAACCATAGGCAACTAAAGACTTCTGAGAGAGGGAAAATTAGTTGTCCCAAGAGATTATCCCCTAATTTGTTATTCAATTCCAATTGGTCAGCCCTGAAATCATATACATTAAGCAACACCAAAAGACTCAAAATGATGTGTTTATATATTTATCAATATATTTGTATATATTGCATACATATTTATACATTGAAGGACATTTATAGATACGCTGTGTATATATATATATACATATGTATATCAGTTATTAAAAAAAGAGCAAAGCGAGACATGAGAAAGATTGGAAGAAAGAAAGAGGAAAGGTAAATTGTGTAATTCTAGCTTAATTAAAAATAACATATATTTTTAATTAATTATTTATTCTTCTATCATATATTACATCCCCACCACAATTTCCTCTCTCTCCTTTCCTCCCAGCTCCTTCCCTACCTCCCCCTCCCCCAGATCCATTCCTCCTCCATTTCCCTTTAAAGAAGAGCAGGCCTACGAGGCATATCAACGAAACATGGCATTAAAAGTTAGAATAAGACTAGGCACATATCCTCATATCAAGGCTGAATAAAGCAACCTAGTAAGAGGGAAAGAGTCCAGAAAGCAGACAAAATAGTCAGAGACAACCCCCACTCCCACTGTTAGGAATCCCACAAGAACACCAAGGTATAGAACAAAAACATCTACGCAGAGGACCTAGCTCAGAAACATACAGGTTTCCTGATTATTGCTTCAGTCTCTTTGAGCCCCAGTGGGCCCTGGTTAGTTTATTCTGTGGGCCATCTTCTTGTAGCCTCTGACTCCTACAATTCTTCCTTCCCCACTTCCTTGGCATTAACAGAGCCCTGACAAATGTTTAGCTGTGGGTCTCTGTATCTGATCCCATTAGTTGCTGGGTGAAGCCTCTCTAATGACAGTCAGGCTAGGCTCCAATATGTGAGTATAGCCAAATATTATTAGGAATCATTTCATTGACTTTTTTTTTTTTTTTACTTTTGCAAGTTGTGTTTGGTTCTCTGTTCTCTTAGGTATCTGGGCTATCCAATCTCTGGTTCCTGACCCTCTAGGCAGTGTCACAGGTGGGCTCCCTCTCGTGGTGTGGGTCTCAAGTTGAATCAGTCATTGATTGGACACTTCCACAAGTTCTGTGCCATATTTACCCTAGCACATCTTACAGGCAGGACAAATCATAGGTTGAATGTTTTATTGTTGGGTTGGTGTACTATTTCCTCCACTGGAAGTCTTAGTGGTTACAGAAGATGGCCTGTTCAGGTTCTGTATCCCCCATAGGAGTGTTATTTGTAATAGCCAGAATCTGAAAACAGCCTAGATGCCCCTCAACCAAAGAATGGATAAAGAAAATGTGGTATATTTACACAACTACTTCTACTACTCAGCAGTAAAAATCAATGACATCTTAAAATTTACATGCAAATGAATGGAACTAGAAAAAGCAATTCTGAGTGAGGTAACCTAGACCCAGAAAGATGAGCATGGTCTGTACTCACTTGTAAGTGGATACTGGCTGTAAAGCAAAGGATAATGAGCCTATAGTCCACAACCCCAGAGAAGCTAAGTAACAAGGAGAACCCTAAGACAAACATACATAGATCCCCCTGGGAAGGGGAAATAGACAAGATCTCCTGAGAAAATTGGGAGCATGGGGGAAAAGGGAAGATGAAAGGAGATGGAGAAGAAGAAGGGGGGAGGAGAACTTGAGGGAAAAGGGTAGTCAAGATGGGGGAAGGACAGAGACAGAGAGCAAGCAAAGAGATATTTTGAATGAAAGAGCCATTATGGGACTAGCAAGAAACCTGGCACTAGAGAAATTCCCAGGAATCCACAAGGATGACCCCAGCTAAGACCCTAAGCAATATTGGAGAGGGTGCCTGAAATGGCCTTGCCCTGTAGTCAGGTTGATGACTACCTTAAACGCCACCATAGAACCTTCATCCAGCAACTGATGGAAGCAGAGGCAGAGATCCCACAGCAGAGCACTGGGCTGAGCTCCCAAAAACCAGTCAAACAGTGGGAGGAGTGAGAACATGAGCAAAGAGGTCAAGACCATGATGGAGATACACACTGAAGCAGCTTACCTGAGCTAATGGGAGCTCACTAACTTTGGCCAGACAGGGAAGGATCCAGCATAGGACCAAACTAGGCCCTCTGAATGTGGGTGACAGTTGTATGGCTGGGGCAGACTCCAAGGCCACTGGCAGTGGGACCCGGATTTATCCCTATTGCTTATACTGGATTTTTGGAACCGATTCCCTTTGGATGAATACCTTGTTCAGCCTAAATATAGTAGGGGGGGTCTTGGATTTTCCTCATACCAATGTGTCTTACCCTCTCTGAGGAGTGAATGAGGATGGGTGGGATGGGGGAAAAAGTGGAGAGGTTGGGAGGAGGGAAGGGAGTGGAAACTGGGGTTGGTATGTAAAATGAAAAAAGATAGCTTGTTTTTTTTTTAATAAAATTAAATAGAAGCTGAAAAAAAGAAAATCCCTAACCAAAAAATTATACTAGATATTGTTTTTTGAGGCAAAAAAAAGAAATGAGTTGATTTCCCCATTTCTATCTCAGCTAGTTTTTCATTTATATAAAATAAAGCACCTGATTCTTATGGTTGGTCTTATGTCCTTATGTCTAGATATTGTTCTAAAAGTATTTATCAGATCTAAGAATTTTCTGGTGGAATCTTTATGTTTAGGCATAGGATCATAGCGCCTGAAATAATTTGAGTAATTTGCCGTCTTACCTACTTGTACCCTCTCTATTTTACTTATTGCCTTATTGCTTTCGCTAAGAATTAAAGCACTATATTGAGCAAGGGCAAACGGCATCAACAACCTTGTCTGATTTCTGATTTTGGAAGAAATGATTTGTATTTTTTCTTATCTAGTATTATGTCACTATAGTTTTGTTGTATATGCACTGTAATTTGTTGAGATGTGTTTCTTGTCTTCCTAGCTTCAGAGGTTTTTTATTTCACAAAGAGATGTTTAACTTTGTCAAAGTTTTTCTTAATCACTTGGGGTGACCTTGGGCAAATTTATGTTTCCCATTACACTTACTTGCATATTTTGAGCTGTCTTTATATCTCTGAAATCAAACTGACTTGACTACTGTGAATGAGATTTCTTTATTTTATTTTATTGTTTTATATTTTCCTTCCCTCCTTTCCCCTTCCCTCCTCTTCAACCTTCTCCCTTGGTTCCCATGCTCCCAATTTACTCAGGAGATCTTGTCTTTTTCTACTTCCCATGTAGATTAGATCCATGTATGTCTCTCTTAGGGTCCTCTTTGTTGTCTAGGTTCTCTGGGATTGGGAATTGTAGGCTGGTTTTTCTTTGCTTTATGTCTAAAACCCACTTATGAGTGAGTACAGATGATATTTGTTTTTCTGGGTAGGGTTACCTCACTCAGGATGTTGTTTTCTAGATACATCCATTTGCCTGCAAATTTCAAGATGTCATTGTTTTTTTTCTGCTGTGTAGTACTCCATTGTATAAACTCTACCACATTTTCCTTATCCATTATTTGGTCAAGGGGCATTTAGGTTGTTTCTGGATTCTGGCTATGACAAACAATGCTGCGAAGAACATAGTTGAGCACCTGTCCTTGTGGTATGATTGCACATCCTTGGGGTATATATCCAAAAGTGGTATTGCTGAATCTTGAGGAAGGTTGTTTCCTAATTTTCTGAGAAATTGCTATAATGATATCCAAAGTGGCTGTACCAGTTTGCACTCCCACCAGCAATGTAGGAGTGTTCCCTTTACCCCACAACCTCTCCAGCATAAGTTGTCATCAGTGTTTTTGATTTTGTTCAGTAAATGAAATTTATAGTGTACTGATGAATCCAGTTTGCAATAATTTTATTGAGAAATATCTATGATCATCAAAGAAATTGATGATTTTTATTTCTTGTATTAACTAGTTTTGGAAGAAGGTAATAATGACTTTATAGAAAGAATTTGGTAATATTTCTTTCCTCTTTACTTAATTTTATTATTTAGGATCATTATTTTGATTATATCTCTAAGGTTTTAATGGAATCTAACAGGGAATTTATCCAGTTCTGTTTGTTGTTTTGTCAGGAGTGACTTTAATACTGCTTTGGTTTCAATGTCCACTAGCGATTGATCTAAGTTTTTGCAACCTTTTGGTTTAATTTGCCCACTTCTTCTAAACTTTCCAGTTTACTGAAACATCACTTTTCAACATATTCATTAATAGTTCTTTGAGTTTCATTAGTATTGTTTCATCAAATCAATGAGCTGTATTTTTAGTTTTTTATTAATTTCTGCAACGGTCATTACTATTTCTTTATATACACTAATTTTATGTTTGGGTTGGCTTCTTTGTCTAACACTTTTGAAGTGCATCATAAATTTCTCTGATTTGTTCATGTAAGCTGTTAGTATTCAGGCATCTGTCTTGGTGTTCTGACAGGCTACCTCCACAGCCGTAGCCACTAAGAGCACCTCCTGTGCACATTCACTATGTTCCCTTTTAAAGAGGGCCTTACCCATCTCTCTCCCTCTCCCCCGCCCCCTCCCCCTCCCAGTCTCTTGGCTCTTCTCTTCTGCTGCTCACGTCTCCAGAGGCTGGTCTCCCTCTGCTCCCTCCCTTCTCCTCGTTTTATGTTCCCCTTTCCCTAATAAAAACCCCTCCATATGAACTCTGTTGCATGGCATCTTTCTTTCTCACGCTGCTATTTTTTTTTTTTTAAATTACAACATAAGCATTCATGGCTAAAAGGCCTCCACTTACATCTGTCTCTCTGTATCCTAAAAGTCATCTTTTCATTATTTTTAGCCATTATAAATTTCTTCCCTGATTTTTTTCAGTGACTCACTGCTCATTCAGGTATGTACCATTCATTCACATATGTTTACATTTTTCTGGAGGTTCTTCTGCTGGTGACTCCCAATTTTGTTCCTTGATGATATTAGTAGATTTAAGAAAAAATTCCATACTTTTTGTTGTTGTTGTTGTTTAGACTTTGAATTTGTCAATGGTTTGTGGATCAGAATTGTAATCTATTTTGGACAAAATTTTATGGGATGCTAGAAGGAATCTATATTTCTTGGCTATTGGATAAAATATTATAAAGACATGTTCACCAGGCCACATCTGGTGAAATTTAAGATTATTGAGTTTTTATCTATATGATCTATTGAAGAGAATAGGATACAGAAATAGTACTGGTGTCCCTTTGGGCACCACAGTGTTGTTTTATAAAATTTGATGAGACATACTTTGATGAATACACATCTATAATCTTTATATCTTCTTAATGCATATTCTCTGTATTAATATGCAATGACTGTCCTTACCACTTTTGATTAATTTTGGCTTGAAGCCCAGATTTACTGACATGAACATAGTTAGTCCTACTTATTTTGACTTCCACTTTAATGTAATCTTTCAGTATGTATTTATGTCTTTGCCTATAACACATATCTCTTGTAAAGAAAAAAATTATTAGATCTTGTTTTCAATACAGTCTGCATCTTCTTTCTGGGGAGTTGAAATCATTACATGACTGGTTACTATTGAGAAGTGTTCACAACTTTAATAATTTCATTGTTATGGCTTTTTCCCCTTGGCATACTTCAACATCACTTTGTGTCTTTCTGTTATTCACCTCAGGATCTTCGCTACCTTATGGAGTAAGAATGTCTGATTCTCTTCTACTGCTGTTATTCACTTGTTCCTTTCATGAAATTTATTCTTCCTGTACTTCCATGTTGACAGCTGTCATTCTCCCTCCTCTGCGAAGTGGGACTCTTCAGGCATCTTCTACAATACCCGCTAGTTAATGTTCATGAATTTGTTTGTGGTTATATCAAAATCTCTTTTCCCTCCTGATTTCAAAAGATAACTTTGTTTGCCAGATAATCTCGTTTGGCAGCTCTTTATTACCAGTGTCTGAAATTCATTAACACCTTCCTGGCTTTTCAAGTTTCTGATGGTAGGACTTCAGTGAGTTTGCCTTTGCAAGTGGGTGCAAATCTATTGCAGCTTTTCATATTGTTTCTTTGTCTGTGGTCCTAACATTTTAACAACAATGCAGTATGAAGAGATTGTTTTTATATCTATTTGAGTTTCTAAGTTCCTAAAGTGTTTGTATGCACATCTAGATTTAGGAAATTATTTGCAATAATTATATTGAAGAGGTTTCCTCTGCATTCATTTTGTACCTCAGCATCTTCCTTACCTTCACGGATTCTTAGGTTTGGTCTCTTGATCATGTCTCAAAATTCCTCAGAGTTTTCATCATGCTTAATTTTTTTTTTTACAGGATCTCATCTATCTCAGGCTGGTCTCAAGCTTGCTATGTAGCTAAGGATGAACTAGATCTTCTGTCTCCGCTCCTGAGTACTGGAATTATAGTCAGCTGATTGACATGGTCTGAGGGATTTTACCCAACACATCATGTATGCTAAGAGAGTACTCTGCCACCTGAGAGAATGTACTGCCAACTTAACTACATTCCCAGCCCTATATTTTAATTTACTGCTTGACTACCGTGTTCCTCTACCGTGTGTATTGCCTCTACCGTGTGTTCCATCCATGATATTCTTTCTTCTCCTTCATAAAGACTATTGTTAATGTCTTCCAGGGTGTTATTTATATAGTTAGTTTTTTGAGACAGAATCTCATTATACTGCTTTGGCTGGCCTGAAACTCTCTATAGATCAGGCTGACCTCAAACACAGAGAAATCTGACGAATTTAGGTACATAAAGAGGTAGGTTCCTCAACTCTCCCCAACTGACAGCCTCTTCTAAGAGGGGCTTTTTCTACTGAGCCAGTGTTCAAGGACAGGAGGCTCGCTGGATGCTTCACCAAACGTTTGCTGACTGTGCCCTATGCCGATCTCCTGCCTACAACTTTGTTTCTGAAAAGTGGAACATGGTGTGACTTCAGTTTATTCCTTCGCTCTTTTGCTTCTGAACCATGGGGAGGTAGGAGATTCCTCCCCTTTCCTCATATCTTTATTCAGTGTTCTTTTGGCTACATGAAGGTAATAGTATCTTTAGGAGACAGAGCCTTGTTGGATGAAATGTATCCCTGGCGGTAGATCTAGAAAGTTTTTACCAGCTCACTTCCTGTTCACACTTATTTCCTTGCTGTGGACACAATTTGACCAGCAGTCACCTAGTCCTGCCATGTGCCATGTGTCTTCTCTTCCATAATGGATGCATCTCCTTGAACTAAGGAAGAATTAATTCTTCCTTCTTTTTTTCCTTCCCTCCCTCCCTCCCTCCCTCTCTCCCATACTCCCTCCTTCCTTCTTTTCTTTCTTCCCTCCTTCCTTCCTTCCATTGTTTTTATCATGTATTTTGTACTAGAAATTTAAAAAGAATTTGATACAAGTTGTGGTGAAAGATCAAAGCGCAAGAGAGCCCACTGAAGCTAGAAGGGCAGAGTCAGGCTGATGGGTGAATTCTCACCCTGAAAAGATATTGGTAGATGTCAAACATCCAGATATTACCAACCTGTTCCCCATCCAACAAGCAAATTCTCCAGGACAACAAATAAATAGTTTTCACAATTTGTCCTAATGATCTTGCTAATTAGACTCTTTTCTGAGTGTCATTTTAAAATGTCCAGCTAGTCAATTTAATTATAAGATGTATTTCTATGATATTGTTTTCTGTGCCAAGAAACTGGGAGCTTGTGACTGCTAGGCAGGAACTCTGCCATTAAAGTATAAAGCTTAACTTAAACCCATTTTCTCTGTTCTCTAAACCTGTTTTCACTTTTTATTTTGATTTCCTTTCCCATGAGTTACCAAAGTGTCAAAATTTGGCAAGTCATTACATTGGGTAGCGGGATTTGGTCAGCACTAGCTAAACTGACAATGTCTACAGGTGGGACTCTCCAAAATGGGAGCATTAAAAGTGATAAAGCAGCTGGGCGGTGGTGGCGCACGCCTTTAATCCCAGCACTCGGGAGGCAGAGGCAGGCGGATCTCTGTGAATTCGAGGCCAGCCTGGCCTACAAGAGCTAGTTCCAGGACAGGCTCCAAAGCCACAGAGAAACCCTGTCTCGAAAAACCAATAAAAAAAAAAGAAATAAAGCATGCGGAGGGGGGAATTAATAGAAACATATGACTGATGTCATAATTCTGTGTGTACATGCATGTTAATGTGGATTGTTTTATGTGCGTGCACATGGGTCTGTTTTCCTGTGGAGGCCCAAGGTCAACACTGCACACGTTTTTCAGTAGATCTCCACCTTTTCATTTGCGTGTGTTTGTTCGTTTGATTGATTGTTTTGTGAGAGCCTCTCACTGCACCTGAAGATCATTGATTCAGCTAGGCTTGATTGATCAATGAGCTTGTGAGAGATGCCAGTCTCTGCCTCACCAGAGCTGGGATGACAGAAACATGCTATACGGCAGCTTCTTGCATGGGTTCTAGGTATCCAAAATCAGATACTCACGCTGGTATCTGGAAAGCTGGAAGGTGCTTTACCAGCTGAGCCATGTTCTTGGCCCTGGTAAGTCTTAACTGAGAATAAAAGTTGTGCTTAGCAATTTAATGTAAGACAGCAGTTAAGAGTGATACAGGACACAGTTACAGGAGACATCTCTAAGGAGACAGTATAATGATAAAAATTAAAACAAAAAACCCCACACAAACAAGATGCCGCATATGTTGTCCTCATTCTTGCTAGACACACTTAGATTTCAGATAACGTTATTGGTGAGAAAGAGTGTAACAGTCATAGCAGGGTGCTGCTTACTGGCTTGTTCCTCATGGTTTACTCAGTCTGATTGGTTTACTCACCCAGGGATGGCACCACATGCTATGGCCTGTCCCTCCCCCCTCAATCACTAATAAGAAAACTCCCTACTGGTGGATCTTATGGGGGGGGTGGATTTTCTCAATTGAGATTCCCTTTTTTAGTTGACTTTAGCTTGTTTCAAGTTGACATAAAACTGGCCAGCTCGATGGTAACAAGGCATAAGTGATTTATAAAATTATCAGGAACACCACCTCCTTTTGTGGAATATTATTTTAACTAGCTAAAGGTCTATTACATTTGTTTATGCTGTATTTGTTTAATTATGTAAAGATGTGTTGCATCTGTTTTACCTTGCCTGCCTAAGGCACCTGATTGGTCTAATAAATAGCTGACCAACCAATTGCTAGGCAGAAGAAAGAATAGGTGGGGCTGGCAGGGAGAGAAAATAAATAGGAGGAGAAATAAATAGGCAAGAGAGAAAGGAGAAGAAGAATGGGAGAAGCAGGAGGAGAGAAAGAGGGGCACTCCCAGGGTAAGAAGCCAGGCACAGAGAGAGCAAGAAAGTGAGCAAAGGTAAAAGCCCTGAGGCACATGGTAGATAGAAAGAGCTTTCTAAGTAAAAAGAGCCAGCCAGGAAAGAGCAAGGCCAGGCCACACATTCAAAACCCATAAACGGTCTCCTGGTCATACTATGGGAGCTAGTTGGTGGCCCAAAAGAAAAAGCCTGGTACATCCTCCAATAAGGCCATACCTCCTAATCTTATCCAAACAGTTCATCAACTGGGGACTAAGGATGAAAACATAGACGCCTATAGGAGGCATTCTCATTCGACTCACCACAGCAGACAAGAGCAATGACAATAGCCTGTATTGTTTGGCTGGTCTGTGGGACTCCTCTGACCAACCTGAGGGCCATATGCCGTACCTGACAATGAAGTTTTTATTTGGCAACCTATAGCTTCTTGAATAAGCACAATCTACTATATATGGTAATTTCATTTTTACTCATATATAAAAATTTACTATTACATATAATATAAAATAGTAGATTTCCATATGGTCTTTTCAAACATATTTAGTGCTGGTTATCCCTCCATGTACCCTACTCTGTCCTATCCTCCCCTCCTTTGCATCACTTAAACCTCCCCATTATTCCTCTTATCCTTTCATATAAAAATGTACAAAATGTACAGATAATATATAATATTATCACTGAATTATAAACTATCTAATTGATTTTTAGAGGCAATAACTATAAATGATAATAAGAGTTCATTAGATTGGGCAGATAAGGATGAAGAGTTACTTAACTGAACATTCTGACTTTCAGAGTTTCTATTGAGAAGTCAGGTGTAATTCTGATAGTTCTGGCTTTATATGTTATTTGGCCGTTTTCCTTTGCAACTCTTAATATTCTTTTTTATTCTGTATGTTTAGTGTTTTGATTATGATGTGTCGAGGGGACTCTTTTTTTTGGTCCAGCCTATTTGGTGTTCTGTAAGCTTCTTGTACTTTCATAAGTTTGTCTATCCTTAGGGTGAAAAATTTTCTTCTATGATTTTGTTGAATATAATTTGCAGACAAATGGATGGAACTAGGAAAACCATCCTGAGCGTGGTAACCCAGACCCAGAAAGGCAAACACGGTATGTACTCAACTCATAAGTGGATATTAGACGTAAAGCAAAAGATTACCAGCCTATAGTCCATAAGCTCAGAGAATACAGGAAACAAGGAGGACCCTAAGGGAGATCTACATGGATCTCTCTGGGAAGGGAAAATAGACAAGATCTCCTGAGTAAATTGGGAGCATGTGGAAAGGGTGGAGAGTGGAAGGGGAGTGTGAAGGGGAGAAGGGAAGTGGGGAGAAGGGGAGTGGGGAAGGAAAGCAAAAGGGATCAGGAAGGTCGAATTGGGGGAAATGTCAGAGAGGGAGAGCAAGGAAAGATACATCTTGATAGAGGGAGCCATTATGGGGTTAGTGAGAAACCTGGCACTAGGGAAATTCCCAGGAATCCACAAGGATGATCCCAGCTAAGAATCTAAGCAATAGTGGAGAGAGTACCTGAACTGGACTTCCCCTGTAATCAGACTGATGTCTACCTTAATTGTCATCACAGAACCTTCAACCAATAATTAATGGAAGCAGATCCAGAGATCCACAAGTAAGCACAGGGCCAAGTCCCTGGGGTGCAGTCATAGAGAGGCAGGAGTGGTAAAATGAGCAAAGGGGTGAAGAACATGATGGGAAAACAACAGAAGCAGCTGACCCAAGCTAGTGGGAGCTCACTGACTCTGGACTGACAGTTGGGGAGCCTGCATAGGACTGAATTAGGTGCCCTGAATGTGGGTGGCAGTTCTGTGGCTTGGCAGTTGATGGGGCCACTGGCAGTGGGATCAGGATTTATCCCTTTTTGGAGCCCATTCCCTATGGAGGGCTGATGGTGAAAGATACAAAATAATACCATACTAGATCAGAATTATGTATAATAAAGGGTTATTTATTTAGGAGAGACTTACAGATCACTGTTCTAGATCACAAAATCTACATGAACTGCGAACAGGAACAGAGTGTAGCAGCCAGAAGTGAGAGCTGGAAGCAAGAGAGCAAGCACAGGATTTACAGCTGCATTTATAGTAGAAGAGACCACACCCAAATGGGCTGGTATCTTAAAGGCTATTGGCTGAAGGAGTGGAAGGAGCTCCCACAGCAGAGGGATAACTTCCTGAGCCTAGATACGGGTGGCAGGGTTGGCGGGTAAGAATTAGTACTGCCTCAAGTGATGTGACAGATTTTGTTGACACTCCATGGGAGGCCTCACCCTTTCTGAAGAGTGGATGTGGGGGGCGGGGGAAGGTGGGAGAAGGAACTGGGATTGGTGCATAAAATAAAAAAAGGTTATTTTAAAAAATAAAACAAAAAAAGAGTTACTTAACTGGAAGACAGACAACATTTCCACAAGAATCATAGAGAAAGGAAAATGCAAAATAAGGTAATATATAGATTAATTACTATATATATATACATTATTCTATTTTTATGAATTATATTAAAAATTACAATAGCCCTTATATTGTTTTCTCAGAGACTGCAAGAATAGAACACAGACTAGGAATCATGTTCAAAGACCTGTCTGTCAACATCTTTAGAAAAATTATTTTAATTTTATTTGTGTGAGGGAATGAATCTTTATGTGTGTGTTTATGTGTGCATATGTATGTGTGTGATGTACCAAGTACGTGCAGGTCCCTGTGAAGACCAGAAGAGTATATGAGATTGCCTGGAGCTGGAGTTACAGACTGTTGTGAGTCACACAACATGGATGCTGTGTACCAGACTCTGGTCCTCTGGCGAATGGTATCCACTTAACTGATCAGCCATCCTGGCCTCCCACTACTAATTTTCTTAAATGGAGAATCTTTGATTTCAGTCCCATGCTTTACACTGAATTGCATAATGATCATGATATTATTAACTTCCTTGTCTTATTTCTTATATTTTGAGTGTGTCCTATCTGAGAGTCTTTCTTCAAGTTCGCTTGTACATTTTTTTCCTGCCCTACTATCACCCTACAAGGAATTTGGTTTTGATAATTACATATTTCACTAGAGGAAGAAAGTAGCAAAAGCCATTGAGTCCTTTGCTATAATCCCTACCTTTTTATGGAAAGTCACGATGTTTGTCCAGGATTCCATTTTCTCAGATGCTTGCCTGATCCCTTTGATCCAATGAGGAATTCATCTTTTAAATCTAATTGCTTCCCTGATGGAGTTTTCCACATGTGTGACCATGCTGTCAGTGAACAAAGAACCTCAGTTATCCCTTTCCAATTTGACAGTTTTATTTCTATTTATTGTCCAGTTTTTCTGGCTAAGATTTCTGGTACCATGTTGAGTGGGAGAGAAGAGAGGGGATACCATTGTTTTTGTTTCTCGCCTTAAGGAAAAGTCATCACAGAGGTTAATGTTACTCTGTGAAGTCTTCACATTTGGCTTTTCTAATGGTTTGAACAAATTTTCTTCTTTACAAAGTATGGTGAGAGCTTTGGTCACAAAATAGAACTGAATCTTGTCAAATGCCTATTTTTATCTATTGAGGTAGTTTTGTGATTGCTATCCTTCATCCATTAAGGTGTTCTATCATAGCGATTAAATTTTATTTCTTGAAATATTCTTGCACATAAGGGATGAGTCATACTTGCTCAGCATATAAGATACTTTTTGAAGTGCTAGTGAACTTGAAGTTTATTTATTTGTTGATTTATTTTTTTGAAGAAAATGTTCACAAAATATTGTTTTTATGATTCCCTTAGAGTCATTGAATAGTATATCAAGAATGGAATGAAAAGTGATATGTGGACAGTAATCCATATTTGTAAAACACGAAGTGATACAATTAGAGATGCAGCTTCTTCTGACAGATGTAAAGTAGGCAAAGCTAAATTTTGAGCAATAAACAAGTTTCCTTTCCTAAGAGTTTTGATGTAGTAGGAAGGCCACTTGTTTGTTTCCCAGCTGCCCAGACTCCTGAAATAATCACACAGAAACCATATTATTTAAACCATTAGCTCTAGTTTCTTATTTGCTAACTCATACATCTTAATTTAACCCATCTCCATTAATCTGTGCATCATGAGGTCATGGCCTACCAGCAAAGTCTTAGCATGACTGTCTCTGGTAGAGGCTCTATGGCTTCTCTCTGACTCCACCCTCTTTCTCCCCGCATACAGACTGTTTTCCCCTGCCTAGTTCTGTTCTACCGTGCTATAGGCTCAAAGAAGTTCTTTATTAATCAATGGTAATCACAGCATACATAGGAGAATTCCACATCAATTTGAGGCATGCTATTTTGTCTTTGTTTATTCACCTATCTATTTTACATCCAAGCTGCAGCCTCCCCTTATCCTTCCCTCCCAGTCCTTCTCCCTGATCCCATTCACCTTCCCCAATCCCCTCCTCTTCCATCTCTCTCCAGGAAAGGGCAGATCTCCTGATTAGCAATAAAACATGGCATACACTTCCCCATGTATTAAGGCTGGGCAAGGTGACCCAGTACGAGGAGTAGGGTCCCAAAAGCCAGTGAAAGAATTGGCGCTCCTGTTCCCATTGTTGGAAATCCCACAAGAGGACCAAGCTACACAACTGTAACATACATGTAGAGCACTAGGTCAGTCTCATGCTGACTCCCTAGTTGTTAGTTCAGTCTCGGTGAGCCCCTATGAGCCCAGGTTAGTGGATTCTATGAGCCTTCTGATGGTGCCCTTGACCCCTCCTACAATCCTTTCTCCTCCTCCTCTTGCACAGGATTCCCTACCTCTGCCTAGTGTTTGGCTGTGATTCTCTCCATCTGCCTCCATTAGTTGCTGGATGATACCTCTCGGATGATAATTGTGCCAGGTGCCAATCTGCGTAAAGGAGATGGCCACTTTAGGCTACTTATCTGCTATCGTGAGAAATCTCAGCTGGGGTCCATTAGGTTCCTGGGAGAGTTCCCTGTTCCAGGCTTCTGCCTGACCCTGAAATACCCTCAAGCAGTTCCTCTCAGCACAGTCCTTGCCTGTGTCTTCCCCGCCTGGCTCCACAATGTGATCACTCAAGTTCTCAGTACCCAGTCGACTCAGGAAATCTCTTCTCCTTCCCCTTCCCAGAGAGAGCTGGGTGTTCCTCCACGCACTCTCCTTGTGACCTAGTCTTTCTTGTTTGTGGATTACAGAATAATTATCCTTTATTTTACAGCTAATATCAACTTATGAGTGAGTACATACCATGTTTGAATTTGTTTGTCTGGGTTACTTCACTCAGGATTATTCTCTCTAGGTTTATCCATTTACCTTCAAATTTCCTGGTGTCCTTGTTTTTAACAATTGAGTAATACTCCATTGTGTAACTGTATCATAGTTTTTAAAAATCCATTCCTCGGTAGAAGGACATGTTCTGGCTATTACCAATAAAGCTGTTATGAATGTAGTTGAGCAAGTGTCCTTGTGGTATGATTCATCCAGCGCGATATAACAGAGTCTTGTAGTAACTGTACCAAATTTTTTTAAAATCCATTCCTTGGTAGAGAGACATTTAGGTTGCTTCCATGTTCTGGCTGTTACAAATAAAGCTGTTATGAATGTAGTTGAGCAAGTGTCCTTGTGGTATGATTCAGCATCCTTTGGGTATATGCCCAAGAGTGATATAACTCAGTCTTGTGGTAGGTTGATTCTGATGAAATACCTCACTAACTTCCAAAGTGGCTGTACAATTTGGGAGTCCCACCAGCAATGGAGGAAAGTTCCCCTTGTTCCATATCCTCTCCAGCATGAGGTTTCACTTGTGTTTTTGATCTTAGCCATTCTGACAGGTGTAAGATGGAATCACAGAGTCATTTTGATTTGCATTTCCCTAATGGCTAAGGATATTGAACATCTCTGTAAAGTGTTTCTCAGCCATTTAAGATTCTTCTGTTGAGAATTCTCTGTTTAGATCTTCACTCTAATTTTTAATTGGATTTCTTGGTTTGTTGATATCTAGTTTCTTGATTTCTTTATATATTTTGGAAATCAGCCCTCTGTTGGATGACAGATTGGGGAAGATCCTTTTCCATTCTGTACACTGCCATTTTTTCCTTTTGATGGTGTCCTTTGCTATACAGAAATTTGTCATTTTCATGAGGTCCTATTTATTAATTGTCAGAGTCCATCTGTCGGGAAGCCTCCTCCATAGGTTTCGCATGTTCCAGGGTAAGGGCATGAGGATTAGAAATATTAGGAAGAAGGAACAAAGATATTTCTATTGAAAAGGGACAGAGATGTGGAATAGAACAGGGAGGGCAACCCAGTGAATACTGAATACACTCATGTTTCTTTTCCATATGCTTATATAGCCCAGCCCAAAAAGGGGGGAAGAAAGCAAAAGACTGCTCTAACATGATACAAAGAGCAAACAGAGTAATTACCTGCTCCAATACCTGAAACAGCAAGCAACTATATCCTGAGTTAAGCATAATGTTCTTTAGACATGACATGCAGTGACCACACCTTAGACCAAGCATCCTATATGCAGCCACTCCCTGGGTCAAATCTCCTGTCACGTCCTTGAAGGAGCAGGAAAAGGCCTGAATTCTCTGACCTTTGGTCAAGGTGGAACAGACCCACTTCTGTGGGTCCCCACATATTCCTCCTTCTTTAATTTAATTAATAAAGCCCATGTTTCTGCTACTGAACAGGCTGTGCCTGGCTTATGCCATCTTCTTCCACCTTCCAGATTTACCCATCATTGGTACATACATTCCATCACGTATAGCCTGTCTTAGATTGCCTGGAGGGAAAAAGCTCTTACCTGTCATTGACTAAAAGTCTCTGTTAATGAAGGGTTAAGAGAAGGTGTACCACTAGGCACTGTGTACCTCTGAGCCAGCTTTCCATCAAGAGAGTTCACAGACAGCTAGATAATCATATGCAAGCAGATAAGGCTTTGTGATATACATGAGCCTATTGTCACAATATCTCCTAATAAAGGAGTGGAGGATGAACAAGATGGGATGGCCTTTTAAAATTGGTCCAGGATGTCTTTAACAGTTTTTAGCTGCATCAAAATAAAAACTTGTCTTATTAAACCTATCAAATCTAAGGATTCATTGGCAACATGTCAAATTTTTCTCAGACAACCTCTAATCATTTCTAATTAATAACATCTTCATAGTGAACTAAGGAAGTTACAACATTACCAGATAAATACCACAAGTCTAGTATGAAAATTAATAATAAACACACAATTTGTCAAATCACAATTCTCTTAAGTCTGTTCTAATCAAAAGACAAGAAGAGGTTTCTGTGATGGGTGAGCTATGAGTCTTTTTCCTCTCCTATAGTTCAACAGCATTGCTGCTTCTAACTTTTGAAGATAAGTTCAAATCATCCCTGTCTCTGAGTAGCAGCTAAAACTTTTCTGCCATTTCATCTCATTTCTGAAGAGAGACTTCAGTCACATATTGCCTCCATAATTGAGTTCCATTGTCTTAACAAGACTCTTCTCCCTAGAGGGGAAATTTCTGAGGTTTCAGTTCTCAGATCTTCTATTTCAACAGCTGATTGAACACAGATTGAGCAAAAATGAGTTCTATGTCCCAAGATAAAGTATGGATAAAATGCCAAATATTCAGTCAACATTCTCGGGCTGGTTTCAAAGTATATAGGACTCATGAAGGTCTGGAAGTTTGTGCAGTAGATCCACCAAGAAACTGCGAATCACCAACCATCACCACGGTTTTCCTTCCCTTCTCAGACTGCAGCATGAGATTAGCAGGTCAGGAATGCAGGCTCAGCTATCTCATTCCAATTCTTCTGTGGGGGTACCAGCAGATACACTGTCATCAAGCCTGGCATCCTTCTGCTGCACACACCAGACTAGACATCCTGGAAGCCATTGAGTCTCATTCTTCTCCTGTAAAAAACACAACCATGCCCTCAATCCCATATTAAAACAGGGTTGGATCTTTCCATAATACAGTGCTCAATGGGAGCCCTTGCACTGATGGTGGCTATTGCTATGAAAAGGGATGTAATAACCACAATAAATAATGTCGGCAAACTTTTGGCAGAGAAGCCAGAAATGCAGCTGAGATATACTACAGTAACCTCTATACCAAAGGTAACCATTTTGGGAACTGTGGTGTCACCAGAAACAAATACATAAAACAAAAGCCCCTGTGGGAGAGTTTGGTGAGCGAGAATAATGGATATTCCCTTTTCGAGAGATCATTCCACTGTTCACTGGACTCTGTTCAATGGTGAGACTCAGTCTACCGTATGGGGATGGCCATCCTGACATTGGTTATATGAAAGATGGCGTGAGTTGTGGTCTCAAGCATGTGCACATGCATGGAAAATGTGTTCATAAGTCAATTTGGGGAGAGCATTGTTTGGCACAGTCATACATTATAAAAGAGGTCTGCAACAGCTTACAACATTGAATTGCGACTTTGGGAGGCACCCACCCACATATGTGGCAGTAGAAGGAGTGTTGACAGTGGCTATCCACCTAGAGAAAGAGGAAAACACGGAAAATGATGTGAATGATTTTTCTGATCCTTTTTGTTATTTTTATTCTTTGCATTAACATGGCTTTTAAATAGATATGTGATATCACCTTTAAGGGAAGAATGCAGTGTGTCTACTTCCAATGAGGAAGAAAAGTTCAAAGCTAAAATCACTTGAGGTGGAATAGCAGTTTGTAATTTCACAACACCAAATATTAGGAAGTTTCCCATGTCTTACCATTTTAGCTTATGAAGCATTGCATATTTCACTAATACAACATCCTAGGGATATTTAATATTGCAGGATCCAAAAAATAAGTATTCATAACTAATGTTCTTCACTTTTAGCAATTTTAGTGCTTCACACTATCTTACAGTGTTCTCAGTAAGGCCCACCCCAGGGATCCTGCAAGTGTGTTTTGCTTTTGCCTCTCTCAGTTCCAGACTGCCTTCCATTTTTATGATGATTGTCATATAGAGAACAGGATTCTTTCAACCCTGTTTGCTCACTGGGAGTCCTCCCTAGTGGAATCTTCCTACCAGGGAGTCAGGGAGAGATTGGAAACCCTGGGGGAACTGTCTAATTGAAATTCCTGTCAGTGTTGCCTCCGTGGCTTAGTTCTCACCTGTGTGGCATCAGCAGCTGTCTTTTGGCTCTTGATTACAGGATGTGGTCTATACCATGTGTGCATCCACAGAAAATGTTGCCCTTTGTCACACTGGACAAGTACGTATTCATTAAAACCGTACCACAGAGGGATCTGCGACAGAAAAGCTCACTGCCTTTGCAACTTCTCTCTCAGGTGTCTCAGGAGTTGCTGTAAGGTGGTTTCATAGGTGGCTCACGGAGTAGGCAGTGGTTGCTAACTGCAGGAGGTAATTTTTTAAGGTCTCCATACAGAAGGTATTATCAGCAGCAATTGAATTCCTTACATTATTTGTGTAGTATAGGATGCACGGCTATAAAACTTGCTCCATCCGTAGAGTGCCTGCCTCACAACTATGAGAACCTGAGGTCTCTAGAATCCATGGGAAAAGACTAGGTGTGGTGGTTCTGGTGCCTGCAATCCTGGTGCTGGGCAGGAAGAGACAGACAGACTCCTGAAGTCACTCAAAGGCCATTCTATCCTAATTGATGAACTCCAGGTCAAGAGTCCTTGTCTTTAAGGAAGTGGCCAGAGTTTCTGAGGCTGCCACTAGAGGTTGTTTTCCTGTCTCCACATGAACATGTTCACATATGTGCATGTGCACTTTCACACAATTGTACTGCTCATACACAAACATGTATTTGCACATGCCACATACATATGAAAATAGGATCAAGAAGATTGTAATACTCTAATTCTATGCAGACATTCCGAAGGGTTCACTGTCATTTTTCCTGTGGAAATAATACCAATAATCCTACATTACAAAAAAATATTATAAAGAAGCAGATCCCCATGCTGGTGAGAAGATTTAGATTAAGAAAAACATCAAACATTGAGAGCAATCTGAAATGATTAGAGCAAGCCCGCCTGCCTCTGTTCAGCAATGCCTACACAGGGCGACATGTGATTTCAGGGTGGAGATTTAGCACAGTCAGGGTGAGGATGTGAGGTGAGAAACAGGGAAAGCCCAGGTCTTTTGCTGTAATACAGCACCAAACTCACGAGTAGGACATTATTAGTTGTCATGGCGATTATCATTAGCATCATGTATCATCATCTTCAAGTAATACCTGGTAAATCTGAGGATTTTATGGGACCTTCTGCGTGAAGCTGAAATGTCTCAGTTCTATAGTTTCTGAAGGGGTTTGTCTCAAATACACACAGGGTCTCTATAGAACAATTAATTGATTTTGAATTTGAATGTGATGATGCTGTAGAGAGTGATCGAGCCCCCTTTAGATTGGAATAGCATGGTCTACATTCTCAGCGAAAGGCTGCATCCCCCATAGGAATAATGCAGAAACGGGATGGAGAGCAGGACCAACACTGACTGAAACACGCTCCCCTCTGACTTTGGTCACCCAGGACTGAGTTGGAGAATCTAGCTCCCTGGACTGTTTTTCTAACAGAGGAAATGGGGTGAAGCTCTTAGTATATCTGCCTGGAGGTTAACAGGCTGTCTTTATACAATTACCTGGGCATGATTATTTAATTACAAATACCTAGAGATAGACTTAGAAATATAGACCCCTTTATTATCTTGAGGTATGTCCCATCTAACCCATATTCTTCAAGATATTGATTGTGAAGGAATTTTGACTTTTGTCACAGTCTTTTCCTTAATTCTTTTGAGATAGTCATGAAATTTCATTTCTTTAGCCCATTTAGGTGATAAATTATAATTATTGACATCTGGATGTTGAACTGTTCCTGGCATCTGTGGAATAAAACTAATCATACTGAATAATGATTTGGCATATTCTTTTAAGATTATTTCTTGATTTTCTTTATCTTTTATTAAAAAGTTTTGAGTACAATATATTTCATCATGATCTCCCTCCTCTCAACACCTTCCAGATCCTCCCCATCTTGTCTCTCAAGAAAAAAAATTCAACAAATTTAAAATCCAAACAAAAACCAACAAAAGAGAAAAATGGCTAAACAAAACAAAATTGAAACAAAATACACACACACACACACACACACACATACACACACAAAACCCATGCAAATCAATTTGGCATTCATTTTGTGTTGGCCAACTATTCCTGGGCTTGGGGACTGCACTGGGGTGGGGTTGATATGTCCAGTGACACAGAACTAAAGAAAACTATTTCCCCCTTTCCCAGCAGGTATCAATTACAAATAACTCTCGGTTAGAGATGGGAACCTATGCTCACTTTCCACTCTCAGTGCTGGGACACCATCTGTACTGAACCTGTGCAAGCCTTGTGTATGCTGCCACAGTCTCTGTGAGTTTATATGTGTCCATGTCCTGTTTGGTTAAAGTCATCCATCACTTCTACCTCTTAGAGCTTTTCTGACTCATTTTCCACACAGACCCCTAAGCCTTGAGGGAAGGGGTTTGAGAGAAACATCTGATTTTGGAATGAGTGCTCCAAAGTCTCTCACTTTCTTCACACTGTCCAGTTGTGAGTCTCTGTGCTAATTCCCATCTACCACAAGAAGAATCTTCTCTGATGAGGATTAAGAAAGGCATTGATCTTATAGGTCTAGCAGTATGCCAAGAGGAGTCATTTCATTGCTATGGTCCTTTATCAGAATAACAGTATTAGATTTTCTCCTAGGTTCATGACCTATCTATCTAACATCAGATTCTTGGACACGTTAGCAGTGTCTTGTGTCTGTTCCATCTCATGGAGTAAACTTTAAATCTAATTTTAAAAAGCATTTGGAATGAGCACACTACCAGGGTTCCCACAAACAGACCAGGCTATACAACTGTTACCCCATGCAGAGAGCCTACTTAGGTCCCATATAGGCTCCCCAGCTGTTGGCCCAGAATCAGTGAGGGCTCACAACTTCAGTTCAGCTGTTTCTGTGGGTTTCCTGTCCTGCTCTTGACCCCCTTGCTCACAAAATCCCTCCTCCCTCTATTTGACTGGACTCTGGGAGCTCAGGCTGGGGCTTAGCTGTGGGTCTCTCCATCTGCTCAACCTTGACGCACGGGTGGGAGGAGGGGGGTCTTGGTCCTACCTCAACTGAACTTTCCAGGCTTTGTTGACTCCCCATGGGATGCCTTACCCTTTCTGAGGAGTGGATGAGGGGTGGGTTGGGAAGAGGTAGAGGGAGCGGGAGGAGGGGAGAGAGGGGGAACTGTGACTGGTATGTAAAATGAATGCAAAAATTTAGAAAAAGCACTTGGTTGCTTGCATGATATTTGTACATGATTATACAAGGATATCTTGCAGGTAAATTACCGAGGTAGGTCCCAGTGTTGGTAGCTGGGTGATATTGAGGATTACCTTTCTCCTATAATGCACAGAGTATCTTCCAGCACTATGAACACTATCAGTAGGGTGAAGCTTCTAACTGGGCACAAGCTCAAACTCTCCATGCTTGATAACATGTGTGTCCTCAGCAACCGGGCCTTATCATCAGGTTGTAGAAAGCAATTAGCAGCCTTGGAAATAGCTCATGAAATTTTGGATTTGTTTGGCAAATGACTCAAGAAGATGTAACCCATTCCTGGCACTAGAGATTTTACTTAGGGCCGTAAGAGGTACTTGGGGCATTGTCACCTTGGTTTGTTTGGCAGGTCTAGAAAGTCATCCATTTATATTTCTTTTAGATTTTATAGCTTGATGGAATATTTATATTAATATATGTCCTAATGGTGTTCTGAATTTCATTCGTGGCTGTCATAATGATTCACTTTTCACCTCTCATTTAATTAATTTGGATTGTCTCAATCTTTTAGGTAGTGTGGCTCACAGGTTGTTGGTCTTATTTATCTTTCAAAAATGCAACTGTTTGCTTCACTAAATTTTTGTATTTTATTTCTTTTTTTCATTTCTGCCCTTATTATTTATTTTCAACTACTAATTTAGGGATCACCTTGTTCTTGGTTCCACAAAGTCCTTAGGTATATATTATTTGAGATCTCTGTGATATGTACTGTAAGCACAAGGTCCTATATACTTTTCTCTTATGACTGATTTCATTTCATTCGATCATCTTTTAACACTGTGTTTATTTTCATTCATTTCTAGATGTTCCTTGATTTCTTCAATAACCCATGCATCATTCAGTGTGATCTTTATTGAATTTTCCAGAGTTTATGTGTGTTTGATAGTTTCATGTGATATTTTGTGGTTTCACTTCATTGTGATCAGATTGAAAACAAACAATTATTTCAGTTTTCATATATTTCTTAAGACTTCCATTTTGTCCTAATATTTTTCTTAGAGAAAACATCATATATGCTTAGAAGTTACTTATTCTGTACACTTTAGGTGGATTATTATGTTGCTGTCTGTTAAGTCCGTTTGATCTATAATGTCATTTAATGAACAGAGTTATATGCTTTCTTTTTGCCTATAGGTTAGAATAAGCTAAGGCCATGTTGGCAACATAAGCAAAAGTAGAGAAGGTATAATAATTATATGACTTATGGAGGAAATGCAGAATGATAGTAGAGAAATGAGATTAATTCATTTTGAAAAGTTATTGAAGCATAATAGAATATCTGATTACTCATACTGAGGAGTTGATAGAAAGCAAGCTGGTTGAGATGGTCAAGGAGCAGAGTAGAATCTTAGCCAGTTGCCAGGTTCTACAGCCAGAGAGTTTCTTGTTACCAAGCAGTTCAATCTAGAACTCAACCATGAGAAAGAAAAAAGGAAGGTAGGGATGAATATTTCCTTTGTCATGTAGAGTCTCAAAAATAATCTGTCTTTCAAATGAGCTAGCTATGTCTTTCTAATGAAGCAAGCTATCATTAGAAAAGATGATGGACATTGTTACTTGACCTGGCAGTGAGTCATTCAATGACACAGCACTGAAGGATAGGAGCACAAACAATTAGACTATGACTCCACACAAGAACACACAATGTGATTCTTACCCAGCATTGCAGACTTCGTCAGATATAAAGGATTATAACCATCTTCTTTCCTATTCTGCTCTACTCGCTTGACTGGGCAGCCTAAACATTTGGAATGTGTGGCTCTTCTTGCCTTGAATAACACCGAACTAGACACTGCTTCAGAAAAAAATGTTAGGTAGTAACTGCAGTACAAGGATTGATGGATTAATTTGATGAAGTTATGGAAAGAAACACTGGACAGAAGATTTTGAATGCCAAATTTAAGGTTTCTGAGTCATTCAGCACAAGGTAGAAATGATATCACAGTCACTCAGGAGCTATGGCATGTTCCTAAATATCGTAGGCAGAACAAAGACAATCCAGAGTGTATTCTTTTGTTTTCCTTTGAGAAGTTTGCGTGACAACATTTTAAAGATAAATTATGATGGATTTATATTGGTTAAGTTAATTATTAAGAGTTTTACATCAATAATAAATCAATGTTTGTCATCAAAGCATGGAAAGCAGTATCAGGTCCATTTAGTAACAAGATACCAATAGCTTTCCCACCAGGACTTAAGAATTCTGAAATCACAGGCTTTGAACAGTGATGCTTTGGCATTTTTCAAGAGCATGAAAGTGAAGATAGATATAGAAAATTATTATTTACTCTACAGAGATTATTCTGTGTGTGTGTGTGTGTGTGTGTGTGTGTGTAATAAACTGATACTTAAAAGGTAGTGTGAGCAGTGTTTACAGATCTCTCCTAAGTAAATTTACTGAAAAATTAATGGTTGCAAGTTGAAAGAACACTTTATATGTATTCCAAATTGATATCTAAACATCAATATTGCTTCATAGAAATATGATAAATATGGTCACTGTATATTGACACCTTTAGCATTAACTATTTATTGTAGGTATGTGAACTCATATATTTAAGAAGCAACATATCAAATCCATGAGTTCCTTATATAGATTCAGAAAGTAACAACAGTGGTTAATTATAATTCTGACTTGTACCTCTAGATTGTACTTCAACAAAATAAAACAGAAGTCAAATGCAAATCAGATGCGAAGTTGTGCTGTAAACCAATAACTAAGCCATTTAATCTCATACCTGGCTCTTTCTCTTCTACCTTGTCCTGTCCATAACTAAGCTACTCCTATGTCTGCCTTCTTTTCATTCAGACTTGCTGCTCTAATGCATCCACTCAGCTAGAAGACATACCCTTACGAGTCAGCACAGCATGCAACCAAGACAAGGGCATTCTCCTTTGATGTCTATGTAGACATGCTGGCTATGGGTGAGACTGTGGTGCACACGAGGGTAAGTCATCTGCAACTCTGGCTGGAGATCTTGATCATTCTCTCAACATGGCCCGTCCCTGAGCATGCTCAACACACCAGCCTCCCAGAAGTCATGATACCCTTAAGGGTCGGAGGCAACAGAACAATGCGGGCGATGGGATGGCTGACCTATAGCCTGCACTTTGGAGGACAGAGACATTTTGTCTACATGAAAGCCAAGAAGTTTTCAATGTCGAGACACCTCTCTGTGTTCACCTACACGGAACAAGGTGCTCTACACAAGGACCAGCCCTTTGTCCAGAACAATTGCTACTACCATGGCTATGTGGATGGAGATCCAGAATCCACAGTGGCTCTTACCACCTGTCTGGGGGGCTTTCATGGAATATTACAGATAAATAGCACAGTATATCAAGTCAAGCCCAAGAACCTTTCTTCCACATTTGAACTTTTGGTTTACAAGATGGACAGCGAGGAGACACAATTACGCCCCATGAGATGTGCATTAACAGAAGACGAGATAGCAAGGCAAATGAAGCTTCAAGAGCATGATAACTCCACACTGATGCAAAGCAGCTATGAGGGCTGGTGGACCCACAAGCGTTTTCTTAACCTGGCATTGGTTGTAGACCATGAGCGAATTCTTTATCTGAACGGCAATCTGTCACTTGTGTTACTGGAAATATTGATCATTGTTGAAATAATAAACATGATTTATCATCCACTGGATGTTGAGGTAGTTTTATTTGGAGTTGAAATGTGGAATGAAGGAAACCAGGTGACAGCAACTAACATAAATGATTTCCTGACAGCTTTTTGTTCTTGGAAAACTGTCGCCCTTAATAATCGCATTCCAAATGATATTGCACATCTTTTTGTGCTATATGATTTTCGAATATATCTTGGCTTAGCCTATGTTGGAACTGTTTGTATGCCATCATATAATTGTGGTGTTGATTCTCTGATAGGCTCTGATCTTTTTCATTTTGGACTTATCATAGCACATGAAATGGGTCATAATTTGGGTATGTCGCATGATGATGACTATTGTACTTGTGGAAAGGAAGCATGCTTAATGGCTGCAGTAGACAATGGCATCTACAAATTCAGTAACTGCAGCTATGCTGAGTTTTGGCCAGTTTATGCTACTGCCAACTGTATGCACAAGGAAAAGAAGCCAGTAAGCAAATACAAATTAAAGCTCTGTGGGAATGGTGTCGTTGACAACGGAGAGCAGTGTGATTGTGGATCTTTACAAATGTGTGAAAAAGATCCATGTTGTATGAGGGGCTGTACCCTCAGAGCCGGAGCTGCCTGTGCTTTTGGGCTTTGCTGCCAAGATTGCCAGATCATGCCATCAGCCACCGTGTGCAGAGAACAGGACAATGAATGTGACCTTCCAGAATGGTGCGATGGACATTCACACCAGTGCCCTAATGATGTGTATTTGCTTGATGGGAGCTCCTGTAAAGATGGTGGCTACTGCTATGAAAAGAGATGTCATAGCCGAGATGAACAGTGTCAGCAAATCTTTGGCAAAGAAGCCAGGAGCGCAGCTCAGAGATGCTACAGGGAAATCAACAGCCAAGGTGACCGGTTTGGCAACTGTGGTATATCCAGAGGTAGATACTTAAGATGTAATGACTCCGACATCCTCTGTGGGAGAGTTCAGTGTGAGAATGTAAGCATTGTTCCTTTTATGAAAGAGCATTCCACTGTTCACTGGACTTACCTCAATGGTGTCACCTGTTGGGGAACTGACTACCATTGGGGGATGACAATACCTGACATTGGCCATGTGAAAGATGGCACAGAATGCGGTCCAGTGCATGTGTGTATTAATAAGAAGTGTGTTAATAAGTCAATTTGGGTAAGTGATTGTTCACCAGAGACCTGCAATATGAAAGGGGTCTGCAATAATTTACACCATTGCCACTGCAACTTGGGGTGGGACCCACCATTTTGCCTTTCCCGTGGCTATGGAGGGAGTGTTGACAGTGGCCCACCATATAAGAAAGCAGAGAAACTCAAGAAAAATTATTGGAAACTCGTTGTTCTTATTCTTTTTGTTACTGTTTTATTCTGTGTGTTAATTTGGCTTTGGAGTAAGTATGCAGTATCTCCTAGGAGCGAAAAAGCCAGTGTTTCCATTTCAGAAGGGGACAAAGGGTCCAGTGATGTCAGCACTGCTAGCGAAAGCTCATAATTTCAAAAGGAACACCAAACTCTTAAAACATCTCATGTCTTACCAAGTGTTAACTTGGCCCTTGAAGCATCGCTTGCTCAAGAATCTATGGAACAAAACCATAGAGATATTTGATATTTCAAGATAAAAACACTCAACATTCAATAAAAGTTTGGTCCTATTACTTAACTGATGTCTTCACTTCACGCTATCTTACAGTGTTCTCAGTAAAGGCCCACCCCAGGGATCCTGCAAGTGTGTATTTGGTTTTGCCTCTCTTATTTTCAGACTGCCTCCCCTTTTTATGCCACTTGCCCTATAGAGAACAGGATTCTTTGGATTCTGTTTGCTCTCTGGGAGTCCTCCCTAGTGGAATCTTCCTACAGGGGAGTCAGGGGGAGATTGGAAATCTGGGGAACTGGGGAACTTCCGTTCCTGTCAGTGTTGCCTCAGTGACAGTTCTCACCTGTGCGGCATCAGAAGCTTTCTTTGACCTTTGATTACAGAATGTGGCCTACACCATGTGTAGAAAGTGTTGCCCTTTGTCACACTGGACAAGCACATATTCATTAAAAGCTGTGCTACTCAGGTGTCTGCAAAAGGAGATATCACTGCCTTTGCAACTTCTAGATGGCCTCACTCAGTTGTCTCAAGAGTGGCTGTAAGGTGGTGTTGATAGTGGCTCATAGAGTGGACAGTGGTTATTGCTAGCTCAGCTGCTAGCTGAGGCAACAATATTGTCATCCCCAGAGATACAAAACAACTTCTAAACAACCTTACTCAAGGGTGCCAAAACCCTCTTCAGACACCAGGTTTCCACAACCAGCAAACTCACTCCCAACCTCTGTGCTGAATATCCTTGTGTCTTCATGGTGATATCCAGTCCAGAGGTGGTGGCCACACCATCTAGTTTGCAATGTGTGGGTATCTCAGGAGAGATATTATATGTTATAATTCAGACATAATATTATATGTCTGAATGCTGAATGACACAGAGCATTCCTTGTTACAACAGAGAACCCAGGAAGGAGTCACACATCAAAAGATTTTTTAATTTTCACTTTCATATCACTACCTTAGGAGTTTTTAGCTTGTACTTGAGTAGAATTTTTGAAGGTCTCTAAACAGAAGGTATTATCAGCAACAACTGAAATCCTTTCATCTTTTGTGTAGTATAGGCTGCAGGGTTATAATGCTCGCTCCATCAGAAGGGTGCCTACCTCACAACTATGAGACCCTGAGGACTCTAGAATCCACTGTAAAAGTCCAGGTGTGGTGGCTCTGGTGCCTGAAATCCTGGTGCTGGGCTGGAAGACACAGGCAGACTCCTGGGTTCACTCAACGGCAATTCTATCCTAATTGATGAACTCCAGGTCAAGAGTCCTTGTCTTCAGGGAAGTGGCCAGAGTTTCTTTGGCTGCCACTAGAGGTTGTTTTCCTGTCTCCACATGAACATGCTCACATATGTGCATGTACACTTCTACCCAGCTGTATAGGCTCACACAGAAACATGCATATGCACACACCATATACATACACTTACATGCATCTAAAAATAGGTTCCAGGTAGAATACGTATAGTAAGGATTCACTATCACATTCCTTGTGAGAATAACACCAATAATCCTAAATAAGCTTAGAAAAATCATATAATAAAAGTGGATCTCTTTGGCGGGGAGAAGAACTAGGCCAAGGGAAATGTCACACAATGAGAACAATCTGAAATGAGCAGAGCCAGCCCATTCTGCCTCTGTTTAGCAGTGCCTACTGGTATCCCATGGGACTTGAGGGTGGTATTTCGTACAGGCAGTGTAAGGATCTCCCCTGAGAGACAGGGAAAGCCCAGGTCTCTTGCTTTCATATAGCAACAAACTTGTGAGCAGGGTATTTTTCGTTGTCATGGAAATTATCATTAGGATCATGTGCCATCATTCCAAATTGATGAATTGGAGAATTTTATGGGGCTTTCTGGACAAAGTTCAAGTTTTCAAAATCTGTAGTTCCATGACCACATTGCATGTGAACACAAGGTATGAAGGGGCTTCTCTCAAGTACCACACAGTGTCTCTGTTAGGACACCTCATTGATTTAGAACTTGAATTCTCTCAAGTACACACAGTGTCTCTGTTAGGACACCTCATTGATTTAGAACTTGAATTCTCTCAAGTACACACAGTGTCTCTGTTAGGACACCTCATTGATTTAGAACTTGAATTTGGCAAGAAGGTAGAGAGTGGAATGAGCTATAGATTGTAGATGTTAATCCTCACACACCTTCAGAACTGATGGAATGTAGCCATCTATACAGCCAGTGAAAGTCTGCAGGCCCACATATGAACAGTGCAGCAGAGGCATCAAGGAGAGCTTGTCCAAGACGGACGGAAACTCACCTCAAACCTTGATCATCCATGGCTGAATTGGAGAATCTAGCTTTTTGATGTGTTTTTCTAACAGAGGAAATAGAGTGAAACTCTAGAATATCTACCTGGAGACTAACTGACTGTATTTATACAATTACTTGAACACAAACTTTTCTATCCTTATTATAGCTTGAATATCCCCAGCAAATTCATTTTGTTTTCTTTGCCAATATAATAGTAATTGATGTGGCATAGAGAATTTAGAGGAATGCTTCTTTTGCGGATTAAAACTCCCTTCCAAGCACTAACCAGTCCCAACGTTGCTTAGCTTTGAGATCAAAAGAGGTATATCCTATTCAAGGTTCTTCTAATGAAGTGAATTGAGTTGATTATCACATGGTTTGGGATACTGTTACCGGGGAGACATGAACAAAAGTGTACTTTCCAAGATAAGCATCTACCCATAGACCAAGGTAAGACCATCCAAGACCATGGATGGACAAATATTGTAAATAGGAGGAAAAGCTATTCTTGTGGTACCATAGCAAAGACATTTCTGCACTTTGTCCACGTCATAGTGCTTTGAGGAATCCAGAACCCCAGAGTGACAAACTGCAATGCCTGTAGAAAAGGAAATGCTTGATCAACAAAGCATTTTTACTATGGCTACGTTTGGCTAATTAAGGTGTCTTTTTTTTAAAAAAAAGAATCACTTATTTAAAGACAAGCTTTATCATTAAAAATCAGTCAGGATGCTAGAGAGATAGTCAGAAGTGCCTATAGTATAAACACAATGCCCTAAGTTTTGTGTCCCAGTACCCGTATAAAATCTGGACATGGTGACATTATTCTATGACCCCAGGGGTGAGGGTAATGGAGATGTGTAGGAACCTGGACATCATTGGTCAGACCAGCCAAATTAATAACCTCTGAAATCACTAAGAGAGGCTGTGTCAAAACTAAGTTGGGGGCAGCACAGGGGGAAGTGGTACAGCACCTTGCCTGGACACAACCATTGAGCTGGCCCTGAGGTGTAAGTGTGGGAGAGCCAACCCTAAGGGCGTGAAGGCAGAACTGGCCCCGACACTTGCTCACCCTCTTCCCCATCTATGATCTACTGAAGTGAGTGAAGGGACTACTCCTGCAGACCAGAAGCTACAGGATCGCCATGACACAAGGAAACAGCAGGATAACCAAGAGGAGGTCCAGTGAGGGCCCAGCATCAATAGAGACCTCAAACCAGACCACTGACTCTTTGCAATGGACTCTTGCAAGTAAAGATATATGAATAAAAAGGTTCACTGCATGACACACTGTGTCACACTACAGCTTCTATGATGAAATTTTTTTCTTTAAATTTTTATTTTATTTTATTGGGAGGGAGAGCATTGCAAGGGCATAGGGTGAATACAAATGGACAGGAAATGACTGGAATCGAGATGCATGATGGGAAAGATACAAAAAAAAATTAAAAGCGTTAAAAAAGAAAACTGATGACACCATAAGTCATCATCTAGATTGTGATGAATTAAAGTAAGAGCTTTATTCATTCCAAAGGAAGAAAAAACATAATTTGGAGAGTGATCAAAGTAGTCGCTCAAACTTGATCTTTGGCTTCCACACACACATTCATTCATGAAGACATCCACATAGGCACACACACACACACACACACACACACACACACACACACACGAACCCATGTAAAACTTCAAAGAATTTGAAGGCTGACTATATAAAGAATCAGATGATTATTCTGGGAAGAAAACTATGTGAAGCCAAAAAATGTTTGGTAGCTTGGCATAAGTAGAAGGGATCCAGGTGCAATTCATGAAGACACCAAGAAAGCTTTTTACTGATTTTAGATGGTCTTCCCATCACAGCCTCAGCTAATTTGATGGGTTTATTTGAGCAACTGGGCTTATCCAGTACTTTGTTGACAGGAAGTTTGAGAGTGGACGTCCTTCTCTTGTTCCTGATGTTTCAGACAAGCTTTAGCGTCAAATCATTTAGGAGACTGCCAGCTGCCAGCCTTTCAGTGTGACTTTCATAGGGTCTATGCAAATGACTTCTATGCAGGTTTTGTGTGTGTGTGTGTGTTTGTATAAAAGTGGTGTTTCATTTTGTCAAAAGGTTTTTTATCTCTCTCGAGATGATCTTGTGATTTTTTTTCTTCTATTCTTATCCTCCTTTTATTTGTGGTAGTAGGGGTCTACTACAAGCCATATCCACGGCTCAAGCCTTCATTTGTTTATAAAGTTGAGCACCCTAATTACATTTGCATCTTTTTTAAAAAAATATTTTCTTGCCTTTGTAAACTCTTTTTTTAAAAATATTTACTTATTTATTCATTATGTATACAATATTCCTTCTGTGCATATGCCTGCAGGCCAGAAGAGGGCACCAGACCTCATTACAGATGGTTGTGAGCCACCATGTGGTTGCTGGGAATTGAACTCAGGACCTTTGGAAGAGCAGGCAATGCTCTTAACCGCTGAGCCATCTCTCCAGCCCTTACATTTGCATCTTAAAACACTTTTGAATCTTAAATGTATTTCACACTTGGTTACATGAATCATTTTAATATACTGTTGAATTTGAATTGGTAGTTGCCATGTCCAAAGGAAACCCCCTCCCCCAAATTCTGGGGCTCTGCTTCCCTTTACCAAAGGAGCCATTGGTTTCCTTATCTGTCTGAAGGGATGAATGGCTGTCTGTGGCACCTGCTAGCATACGAAGGTGCAGGCTGGCCTCTAGGCTCACTCAGCACCTGTGGTTGTTTTCAGCTTTTCTCACCTCTCTCTGCTCTACACATCTCCAACTCCTGTGCTCCTCTCTCCCATCTTCCCATTCCACAGCTCCCATATAATCCTGCCACTTGTTCACACATGTGCACTCTATCTTGCCTTCCTCCTCTTGGTCCTCTCTGTTGTCTTCCTCTCTTGACCCTCCCTCTCATGCCCCTAGCTGTCGGTCTCCTTTGCTCACTCTCTCTGTCTTCCTCTCTTATTATCCTCCCCATCTCTCCACTCATGGCCGTGGTCCAGTCTGCTGGCCATGTTCAATCTACTACTTTCCTTCTCTGCTCTGGACTCTTCAGATGCCCCGGCTGAACTCTCCCCGGTATCTACAATAGAAACCTTCCCCTCAACCATATCTCAGAGCACTCATGCCCTCAGTTTATGCCGTAGTTATTAAGCATTTACAGATGTTAAGCTTTTCCTTTTTTGTGGTAACTTTCTCTGGTTTTAGTATTATTTCCACATGAAAAGAGTTTGGACATTCTCTTTTTGGACTAATCTTTTAAAGAGTTTGAACAGCATGATAATATTCTTTATATATTTTTAGTATTTCCTAACTAAAAACTTTTGTGCCTTGTCCTTTTCCATGCAGTCTTTCATTATTAATTCAATATCCTTATTTGGTTTTGATATGTTTCACCTTTCTAATTCTTTTTTAAGATAATTTTTAATAAACTTACAAATTTATTTTTATGTGTGTGCACCTGTACACGTGGAAGGGATTCAGGTGCCTAGTGCCTGTCTCCATGTTTGTAGGGACCAAAGGATGACTTCAGCTGCCATTGCTTGGAAATACCATCTACCTCGGTTTTTGTTTGTTCATTGAGACAAGGTATTCCTTGGCTATATTCTCCTTATCTCCAATAAATCTTTTCTATACCTAGGAATGTCCTATCCTCATTTTCTCTTTTTTTATTTACCAATAATCATTCTGAGTTTATTTTTAAATTACTTTGCATTGTAGCAGGTTTGTTCTTGGCATTTTCTTGTATATTTAGTTTTACTAACTGTTATCCCATATCAAATCAACTCTTCCCCATCTCTCTCCCTTTAACTCCATCTCAACCCTTCTATATCTTTCCACCAACTTCCACTTCCAAAGCACATGTATTCTATTACTGTCCCTGCTCTCTCCCTTAAAGCCTTTTGATTTACACTTTCATGGGACTTTTTCTGGTTTCCCCGATGTCTTTCACACTCACTTAAATACAGATAAAAATTAGAAGCTAATATCTGCATATGAATGAGAGAGCACACTGTGTGGTCGTTTTTTTGTTTTGGGTTTTTTTTTTTTTGAGCCTCTATTACCTCATGTCATATATTTTCCAGTTCCATTCATTTTCTTGACAATTTTCTAATTTCATTTATCTTTGTGACTGGATAAAATTCCATTGTGTATAAATACTGCCATAGGTGTGTGGATATATGTCTGGGTCTTTGATTCCATTCAATTTATCAATGGTCTGTTTTTACGACAATAGCATATAGTTTTTATTACTATATAGCTCTGTAGTACAGATTGAAATCAGGGATGGTGATACCTCTGGAAGTTCTTTTATTGTACAATATTGCTTTAGCTATCGTGAATTTTTTGGTTTTTTTCTCATATGAAGTTGAATATGGTTCCTGCAAATGGTGTAATGAATTATGTTGAATTTTTGATGGGGATTGCATTGAATCTGGAGATTGCTTTTGGTAAGATGACCATTTTTCATATGCTAATCCTACCAATCCATAAAATGGGAGATCTTTCCATCTTTTGATGGAAACTTCAGAAACTTGAAGTTTTGTCATTTAACTCTTTTACTTGCTTATCTAGAGGTACCCCAAGGTATTTTATATTATTTGTGGCTATTGTGAAGGGTGTTGTTTCCCTGATTTCTTTCTCAATTCATTTGTCTATTGTATATAGGAGAGCTACTGATTCTTTGGACTTAATCTTGTATCCAGCCATTTCACTAAAGGTTTTTATCAGCTGTAGAAGTTCCCTAATATAATTTTTTGGGTCACATATGCATGCTATCATATCATCTGCAAAAATAATGCTTTGATTTCTTCCTTTTCCATTTGTATTCCTTGGGTCTTCTTCAGTTATATCATTGATCTAGCTAAAACTTCAAGTACTAGAGTGAATAGACATGGGAAGAATTGACAGCCTTATCTTGTTCTTGATTTTAGTGGAATTGCTTTGAATTTCTCTCCATTTAATTTGGTGATAGCTACAGTCTTCTTATAAGATGTCTTTATTATGTTTGGATTTGTCCCTTGTATCCCTAATCTCTTATGAAGGGTTGGGTTTTTTCAAAGACTTTTTTCACCATCTAATGAGAAGATTCTATGTGGTTTTTTGTTTCAGTTTGTTTGTATGGTGCATTACATTTACTGATTTTCATATGTTGAACCATTACTGCATCTTTGGAATAAAACCTACTTGAACATGGTGGATGATCTTTTTGATGTGTTCTTAGATTTAGTTTGAGAGTATTTTATTGAGTATTTTCGTATCTATGTTAGTAAAGAATATCGGTCTGTAATACGCTTTCTTTGTTTATTCTTTGTGCAGTTTGGGTGTCAAGGTAACTGGCTTCATAAAATGAATTCTGCAGTATCCCTTCTGTTTTTATTCTGTGGAATAATGTGAAGAGTATTGGCTGAGATTTTCTTTGAAAGACTGTTGGATTCTGAGCTAAAATACCATCTGACCTTGCCTTTTCATGGTTAAAAGATTTTTAATGACCAGTTCTGTTTACTTAGAGGTTACAGGTCTATTAAATTATTTATCTGATCTTGCTTTAACTTTGGTAAATGTTATCTATTGAGAAAATTATCCATTTCTTTTCGACTTTCCAATTGTGGAGTGCAGGTTTTTAAAATATGAACTAATGATTCTTTGGGTTTCCTCAGTGTTCGTTATGTCCTGATTTTCATTACTGATTTTGGTAATTTGGATATTGGATAACAGCGTGTCTAACCTGTTGATTTTCTCAAAGAACCAACATTGTTTCATTGATTTTTTTTATTATTTCTTTGTTTCATTTTTATTTTGTTTAAATCAGCCCTGAGTTTGATTATTTCTTGCTGTCTACTCCTCTAGAATGTGTTTACTTCTTTTTGTTCAGGACATTTCAGGTTTGCTGTTAAGTTGCTAGTATGCTATCTCTCAAAAATGTTGATGGAGATACTTGGTGCTATGAATTTTCTTGGTAGCACTACTTCCATTTTTTACATAAATTCGAGCATGGCTGTTATTTATTTTTATTGAATTCTAGAAAGTCATTAATTTCTTCCTTAATCCAGTTATCATTCAGTATAAAGTTATTTCTTTTTTATGAATTTGAAGGTATTCTGTTGTTTCTGTTGATGTTGAAATGCATCTTTTTGTTTTGTTTTGTTTTGGGTTGGTTTTCTGTTGTTTCTGTTGATGTTGAAATACATCTTTTTGTTTTGTTTTGTTTTGGTTTGGCTTTTTTGAGACAAGGTTTCTCTGTAGCTTTGGTGCCTGTCTTAGAACTAGCTCTTGTAGACCAGGCTGGCCCCGAACTCACAGAGATCCACCTGCCTCTGTCTCCCAAGTGCTGGGATTAAAGGCGTGTGCCACCACTGCCTGGCTGAAATGTATCTTTAATCTGTGGTGGTCTGAAAAGATGCAGGGAATTACTTCAAGTTTTTTTAATCTGTTGAGACCTGATCTGTGTCTGAGAAAGTGGTCAACTTTGGAGAAAGTTCCAGTGAGTGGCTGAGAAGAAGGTATATTGTTTTGTGTTTGGATGAAACATTCTGTAGGTATCTGTTAGATCCATTTGAGTCATAGTAACTGTAAGCTCTATTAGTTCTCTGTTTGGTTTTTGTCTGGATGACCTGCCCATTGGTGAAAGGGTGGTAATGAAGTCTCTCACTTTCATTGTTTGAGAGTCAATATGTTTTTTAAGCTTTAGTAATGTTTCTTTTACACACATGGACACTCTTGTTTATAATATAATTATAAAAAATAATTACAATTGCTTAATAGATAGTAAGAATTGAAATGTCCTCTTGCTCGACTTTTTTCCTTTGATAAGCATGAAGTGTTCTTCCCTGTCTGATTTGATTAAATTTCATTTTAAGTTTAGTTTGTTAAATATGAGAATGGTTACAACAGCTGACTTACTAGGTCCATTAGAAAGTCTTTTTCCAAGACAAGGTCTCCTGAGTAAATTTGGAGCATGGGGACCTAGGGAGAGGGTTGAAGGGGAGGGGAGAAGCAGGGAGGGGAGCAGAGAAAAATGTAGAGCTCAATGAAAATCAATAAAAAAAGAAAAGAAGGAAGAATAAAAGAAAGGAAGAAGAAAAAAAGAAAGTCTTTTTCCAAACTTTTACTCTGATGTAATGTCTATCTTTGGCATTGAGATCTGTTTCTTGGATGCAGTAGGACAGATCCTGTTTTTGTATCCATTCTGTTTCTGTCTTTGTATTGGGGAGTCCATTGATACTGAGAGATATCAATGACCAATGAATGTTAGTTAATTACTGTTATTTTGTTATTGTAGCAGTAGTTGTTGTTGTTGTTGTTGTTGGTGGTGGTGGTGTGTGTGTGTGTGTGTGTGTGTGTGTTTCCTATTTTGGTGTTACTGGTGTGAGATTATTCCTTTCCTGTGTTTTCATGGGTTTAGCTCATCTCTTTGAGTTCGAGTTTTCCTTCTAGCGTGCTCTGTACAGTTGGATTTGAAGATAAATATTGTTTAAATATGACTCTATCATGGAATATCTTGATTTATTGATCTATGATGACTGAAAGTTTTTCTGGCTTTAGTAACTCTGAGATGGTATTAGTGGTCTCTTAGAGTTTGCAGCACATCTGTCCAGGCCCTTCTTGCTCCATAGAGTCTCCCTTGAGAAGTCGCAGTGTAATTCTAATGTGTCTATATATTCCTTGGTCTTTCCCCCTTGCAGCTTTTAATATTGTTTCTTTTTATATATGTTTAGTGTTTTGATTATTATGTGGCAAGAAGATTTGTTTTTTTGTCCCAATCCATTTGGTGTTCTGCATGCTTCTTATATCATTATAGGTATCTCCTACTTTAGGTTAGAAAATTTTCTTTTATGATTTTGTTAAACATTTAGGCCTTTGAGGTGTGGTTCTTCTCTTTCTTCTATTCCTATTATTCTGTGTTTGGCCTTTTCACAGTGTCCCAGATTTCCCAGATGTTTTGTGTTGGGAATTTTTAAATTTAACATTTTTCTTTGGCCAATGTATCCACTTCTGTCTGAGAATCTCTCTTCCATCTTTTGAGTTCTTTTGGTGAAGCTTGCCCCTATAGTTCCTGTTCACTTACCTAGATTTTTCATTTCCAGTATTCACTTGGTTGGTGGGTTTTTTTTGGTTGTTTCTATTTTCATTTTCAGGTCTTGAACAGTTTTATTCATTTCCTTCAACTGTTTGTTTTTTCTTGACTTTAAGGGATTTATTTATGTACTTCCTCTTTAAAGACCTCTCTCATCTTTATCAAATGGGTTTTAAGCTCTTTTTCTTGTGCTTCACTGTGTCAGAATATTCAGGGCTGGCTCAAGCAGGGCAGCTGGACTCTGGTGATGACGTATTGTACTGTCTGTTGTTGATTGTGTTCTTACACTGATATCTAGGTGCCTGGGTTTGGGATGATAGAGGTCTAGGTGGTGATTTCTGACTTTGTCTTTGTTGGATAGATGTTGTGTTCCTTTGTTTCTGTTTACTCTCTGGTCTTCTGGTCTGTGTAGCCTGTGGCTGAGCAGGAGTTCTCTGCCTAAATGAGGCCTGCACTTCTGGTGGCCAATGTGGCCTCTTGTTGAGCAGGGCTCTCAGCCGAAGTTGGGGACTAGGACAAGGAGGGGAAGGGGATTGGGAATAGTGTATGGGAATATTGAAAGAGTGGAGGAGGTCCTCAGGTAGGTGTCTTACCTGGAGTCCTGGCACCTGGCAGGGCCTTTGGTCTAGCAGGGAGTATCCACCTAAGTTAGCTTTTATGTTCTTTATGTTATCTCCTGCACTTAATCCAGGAGAGGCCTACGTGAGTTGGGGCCCAGGTGCTAGGACATAGCAACGAGGGTGGTGGCAGAAGATTTTTTCTGTGTGGACCTAGAAGAGCAGGTGGGAGAGTCCATGGATGGGTGACTGTTGTAGAATATTAGTTAAGATGTGTCACATTTGTCTATGCTGTGGAATATGTGTTTAATGACAAAATGATGCGCTGTATTCTTTTATGCTGCATCTGTTTAACACTGTGAAGCAATGTTACTTTGCCTGTCTAAAATACCTGACTGGTCTAATAAAGAGTTGGACAGCCAATAGCAAGAGAAAGGATATGTGGGGTTGGAAGGCAGAGAAAATAAAGAGGAGGAGAAATCTGGGCAGGAAAAGTCAAAAAGCAAGAAAAGGAGCTAGCCACCCAGTCGCACAGCCAGACATGGAATAAGAAGGAAAGAAAAGATATACATTAAATAAATAAAGGTAAAAGCCCAGAAGCTGACTACCATTGGGGGATGACAATACCCGACATTGGCCATGTGAAAGACGGCACAGAATGTGGTACAGGGCACATGTGCATTAGTAGGAAGTGTGTCAGTAAATCAAATTGGGTAAGTGATTGTTCACCAGAGACCTGCAATATGAAAGGGGTCTGCAATAATTTACACCATTGCCACTGCAACTTGGGGTGGGACCCACCATTTTGACTTTCACGTGGCTTTGGAGGGAGTGTTGACAGTGGTCCTCTGCCTAAGAAAATGAAACAAGAGAAGCACAAGAAAAATATCATGGCACTGATTAGTGTGATTCTTATTGCTGTTTTTTCATTAAATTTAATTGCATTAAAATTGCTTTGCAGTAGGCCTGTAATATCTCCTAGGAGGGGTGAATCCAGTGCTTCTGTTTCAGTTGACATCACTTGAGGTAGAGTAGCAATAGTTTGAAATATTAAAGTTATACCTAATCTTCCTAAATTTCCCATGACTTGTCCTGTATCATCTCAGCTCTTGAAGCTTCTCTTGTTTATGAATATCTGGAACAAAACCTAGAGATATTTAATATTCAAGATAAAAAAATCTCAGTATTTAATAAAAAGTGTGGATCTATTACTTAACTGGTATCTTCACTTCACAGTATCTTACAGTGTTCTCAGTAAAGGCTCATCACCCTAGGGATCCTGCATGTATGTTTTGCTTTTTCCTCTCTCAGTTCCAGACTGCCTCCCCTCTTTATGTTGCTTGTCACATAAAGAACAGGATTCTTTGATGCTGTTTGCTCACTGGAAGTTCACCCTAGTGGAATCTTCTAGGGAGGGGAGTCAGGGGTAAATTGGAAACCCTGGGGGAACTGCTTAATTGAAGTTCCTGTCAGCGTTGCCTCTGTGGCAGTTCTCACCTGTGTGGCATCAGCAGCTGTCTTTGGCCTTTGATCACAGGATGTGGCTTGGCCTATACCATGTGTACATCCACAGAAAGTGTTGGGCCTTTTCACATTGGCCAAGCACGTACTCATTAAAAGCTGTACTACAGAGGCGACTACCCGCTTTGCACTTCTGGCTGAGCTAACTCGGCTGTCTCAGGTGTGGCTGTAAGGTGGTGTTGATAGTGGCTCATAGAATAGTGGTTGCTACTACCTTCCTGAAGAAACAGCATTGTCATCCCTAGAGATACAAATCAACTCCTGAGCAACCTGCCTCCAACATGCTGAGTTCTGGGTCTTTGAACCTTTCCTGATTCACAAAGGATCCAGCACCAAGTTGTCAAAACCCTCTTCAGACACTGGAGTCCTACAACCAGCAAACTCACTCCCAATCTCTTGGCTGAATATCCTCAGTCTCTTCATGATCTCCAGTTCAGAGGTGGTAGCAACATCATGTAATTTGTAATGTGCAGGTATCTCAGGAGCATAGTATTTTATGTCTGTATGCTAAAGTGACATAGACCATTCCTTGTTACTACAGAAACACAGGAAGAAATCACACATCTGAAGATATTTAAATTATCACTATTAAATATTACAACCTTGAGATTGTTTTACACTTTGTATTTACAATATCATAAAGCCTTCAAACCAAAGATACTATTAGTAACAACTCAAAGAAATTGTAATGTTTTTCATTTCTGAAATTCATATTTGTCAATTTTAATTGAAAAAAATCATATGGGGTATTATGATATATTTCCTTTCCCCAATTCCTCGTGGGTACTTCCTACTGACAGGGCCTAGTACTGGACTAAAGGTCAGAGAGTTGGAACTTACTTTTTTTCTTTTGAGGTTATTGTCAACAGTTCAAATAACAGGTATGGCTAATATTCAGACATGGTATTTTAGGTTAAGAAGTAGACCTGTTTCTCCCTCAAACAAAAATCTAAGCATCTCCCTTAGGGAGATAAGTATGGATTATACACAGGGAGTAATTTGCCTACACTATGATTTGGTCTAGGGTGTGAGCGTTACTTGTCTTGTTTGGGCAACAGAATGTTTAACTAAAAATGTAGCCCCTAACCCTTTAGCTGGTCTCTTCATTCCATGTATCATGGGAATGCAGTTTTTTTTTTAATCTTACTCTTTCCTTTTGGGGTCCAGGTATTGAAGCAAATGGAAATAAAACACGATGACTTTCAGTATTCACTGGATGTCCCTCCCAATACTATCCTTTGTTTCTGTCTCTTATTTCTCCTATAGCTATTCTCTTTTTGCCTAATAATTCTAATCCTCATGCCCCAACTATGGAATGTAGGAATCTGACTTGGCTAGGAGCCCAGCAGAAGTCACCCCCAAAAGGTGACCCTACCTCCCTACCAACCAAAATTTCTGATCTTTTTCTTTTCTCTTTCTTTTAATAAACAAACAAAGAAAAAACCCATAAAATGGGAATCAAGATAAACAAACAATTAACCTAGTTGAACAAATATCCTTGTAATATGATTGAACATCTTTAGGGTGTATTCCCAAGAGCGGAATTGCTGGATCCTGAGATAGGTTGATTCTCAATTTTCTGACTTACCACCACACTTATTTCCAGAGTATTTGTACAAGTTTGCATTCCCACTAGCCACGGAGGAGTGTTCCCCTTACTCCACATCCTCTCCAGCATAAGCTATCATTGGTGTTTTGGATGTTAGGCATTTTGTCTGGTGTAAGATAGTATCTCAGAGTCGTTTTGATTTGTACTTCCCTGATGGCTAAGGATGTTGAACATTTCCTTATGTGTCTTTTGACCATTTGAGATTCTTCTGTTGAGAACTGTCTGTTTAGTTCTGAACCCCATGCATTATTTGCGATAGTCAGAACCTGGAAACAACCTAGATGTTCCTCAACCCAAGAATGGATAGAGAAAATGTGGCACATTTACACAATGGAGTATACTCAGCAGTAAAAAACAATGACACCTATCGGGCGAAATTTCTATGGTGGTGATCAAGATATTGATCAGTGTGACTATGGGACAATGCTAGTTCTGGCACCCTCTCCTCTGTTGCCCAAGGACCTAGCTGGAGACATCCCTCTGGACACCTGGGATCCCCTCTAGAGCCAAGTATCTTGCCAGTCCTAAAATGACTCCCTTAATGTAGATATCTTATTCCCTTTTCCAATATCCACCTTTCCTCCATCTCCACCCTCCCATTCCCCCAAGCTCTCCCCAGTCCTTCCCTTCTCCCTTCTCCTTCCCCCCTCTCCTTCCCACACCCCCCTACCCCCACCTCTATCCCTGCCCCCGTGCTCCCAACTTTTGCCTGGTGATCTTGTTTGCTTCCAATTTCCAGGAGGATCTATATATGTTTTTCTTTGAGTTCACCTTGCTATTTGGCTTCTCTGGGCTTGTGAGCTATAAGCTTAGTGTCCTTTGTCTTATGGCTAGGGTCCACTAATGAGTGAATACATACCATAATCGTCTTTTTGGGTTTGGGTTACCTCACTCAGGATAGCGTTTTCTATTTCCATCCATTTGCATGCAAAATTCAAGATGTCATTGTTTTTTACTGCTGAGTAGTACTCTAATGTGTATATATTCCACACTTTCTTGATCCATTCTTCCACTGAGGGAAAC
>PVIU01015115.1:0-49534 GCA_004026605.1 Ondatra zibethicus
TGAAGAGCAGAAGGAGGGAGAAGATGAACACAGAAGTCAGAACCGCAAGGGATTCGTCCACCCATTGAGATGGTGTGCCCGATCTAGTGGGAGCTCACCAAGGCCAGCTGGACTGGGAATGAATGAGCATGTGATCGAAACAGATTCTCTAAATATGACTGATAATGGGGACTGACTGAAAAGCCAATGATAATGGCACTGGGATTTGATTCTACTGCATGTACTGGCTTTTTGGGATCCTAGTCCGTTTGGATTCACACCTTCCTAGGCCTGGATGGAGGCGAGAGGGCCTTGGGCTTCCCACAGGGCAGGGTAACCTGCCCTCTCTTTGGACTGAAGGGTAAAAGGGGAGGGGGAGTGGGGAAGCGGGAGGGAAATTGGAGGAGCGGAGGAGTTGGAAATTTTGAATGGTACTATTTATAATGCAATAATAAAAAATTCAATGTAAAATAAAAGAATTACATTTATTAAAATGAAAAAAAGAAAAAAAAGAAACATCTTGAAACAATATATGGGAATATTGGTGCATTTCTTCTACAAAATTCTTCCTGCTGTTTATTGGCAAAGTATTTTTCAGGGGTGTTCATGGCAGCCTTTCAGAAGCTCTTGGTGCATCAAACCATATTTGTCTGGAAGCAATCCACAGGTTCTGATCCTCTGTGGAAACAAAATAACAACCTCTTTTCCAAAGCAACATATCTTTAATTCCATATTTTGAAATCAAGATAACTTTAAAGTATATATGTTGGTTTTGCTTAGCAATTCCCAGAATCAAATGACTCTCTGTAGACTAAAAATTAAAAGAAAACACAATAGTATACATAATTTAGACTCTCTGTATATTTCATTTTTACTTGGCTCATTTTTTTTACCTCTTAATTTATGACTGTCTGCACTCTCTTTCTTTAAAGACTTTGTTTCCTTTATTATATAACCATTTACCTCATTTTATAAATCTCTATACTCTTTTTCTTCTCTCTTCCAAGACTACCCTGGTGATTTTAGTAGTAAAAGAGGTAATTTTAGTACTAAAATGGACGTACTAATGAGGATATAAGTTCTGCTGTGGGAGCACATTCTACACCTTCAGCCGATAGCCCTTAAGATACCAGCCCACTTGGGTGTGGTTTCTTATACTATAAAAAGCAGCGGTAACTGTGCACCCATCCTCTTGCTTCTAGCTCCTACTTCCAGCTGTTAGACTCTGTTCCTGGTCACGCAGAGGGCTGTCTAGGACAGTGATCTGTAAGTTTTCCCCTTAAATAAATAACCCTTTTGTTAATCATAATTCTAAACTGGTGTGGGATTGTTTTATGACCTCTGCCTTCAAAGGTCTATCTTATACTTGAAATAACATGTTAAAAACTACTAGAAAACATGCACAAAAGATCATCTGTAATGCACAGAGGCATAGTAACTACATGATGATTACATATGTCCACATCTATACCTGCACTTTAAATGGTGTATCCTGATAATACTAAATAGCTTTTTGCAGTGTCAATGACATATAACAGTACATCATGTGGTTAATAACAAAAACTGTATCTTTATGAAATTAAAATGCAAACATCACTATCATTAATGTAATAAAATATAAGCTGCTAAGACAAGCAAAAAGCAAAAATTCTGATTATTAAAGTTCTCAACAGAAACAGAACTCAGAAGAAATGTACAAACATGCATGTGGACATGTACACTGGGTGCCCTTAAGTCACTGCATTTTAAGATTGTGTTATAAAAACAGGAGTGGAATATCAAAAGAGACAGATAAAAAGAAAGAGACTTATTTATAAACTTTTACATAGATCATTTTGCTTCTTTGCTTGAGAAAAAAATATATATATATAAATCTCAACCATTTTCTCCTTTTATCTTAGCAGTATTCTTATCAAATGTACAATATCCACCATTTAAAAAAATGAAATACAAGATAGTTATTTTTATCTGGAAATACATCAAATAAGTATAGTTTTATATCTCTGCTTTACATTCAAATCTTTTGCTCTTTTTCACAGTGAGATTGTTGCAGTAGTGTGAATATCACTAGAGAACTTCTGACATTTAGTTGATAAGATTTGCATTAAAATATATTTACAGAAGCACTGTGCAGCTACTGTATAGCTCTTCACAACCTTTATCATTTTCAAACACACTGAGTTGCTTCATAAATAAAACTTACTGAAATGTCTACCAAAAAAAGCAATTCCAAATAAGAGGGAAAATAAGTAAAGAATATTCTAAATAATTGGATATCTAGAGCTGAGATAAAGCCAAAAAATCAGAGATGACATGAAAAATTCATTATTATTTATATTTATTTTGCATAAAGGGGCATATGCAAATATGATCCATTAGTATTATCTTATTTGATAGTTACCGGTTATGTGTTTTTGTAGGCATATAAAACTTTAGTGTTCCATAATTCTTATCTTTAAGTGCATAACAGGTAATTTTAATAATATTTCCTTCTCTGAGGTGTGCTACATCTTCATTTTGAAAGGTGGTAAGATACAATGAAAACATTTACTCTGCCACTGTTATTTCATCTGTTGACAATCATAAAATATGTTGCTTCATGTTTAAAAGTAATCAAGTTCTAGCTAGTATAAAATGTTTTTAGGTCTTAAATTAGGTAGTATGAATTGTATCCCTATGCATTAATGTCTGATAAAGTTTGGTTTCAAATTAAGCTATAAGACAAGTTTTAGGGGTTGAGTTTGTAGTTTTGTATTTTTGCAGGTCTGATGATTTAACCTTTGAGTCATACTTGTTTGGCAGTGATTTCATATATATAACATATCCTTCACATTCTGTTTGGTTTGTTTTGAAACAGTCTAAGTTGCCTATGCTACATCCAGAACCATCATCATCCCTGATCTCAAATTATACTATAAAGCTATAATAATAAAGACAGGTTGGTATTGGCATAAAAACAGATACACACACTTATGAACACCTGATTTTTACATAGAAGCCAAAATTGTACAATGGAAAAAGAAAAGTCTCTTAACAAATGGTGCTGACAAAACTGCATGTCAATATGTAGAAGAATGCAAATAGATCCATATCAATCACCATACACAAAATTCAAGTCCAGGTGGGTCAAAGACCTCAACATGAATCTAGTTACACTGAACATGGTAGATGAGAAAATGGGAAGTAGCCTTGAATGCATTGAAACAGAAGACCACTTGCTAAATGTAACACCAGTAGCAGAGGCACTATGCTGACTTTCAAATCACTGTGCAGTACATAAACTCCATTTATCAATGCATTTGTCATTTATCTGTCCCATCTTTACAAGATGTCACAAAGCCTAGCTCACAGTTTGAAAAAGCTATTTCCACTTATAATAAATGTGTTCATATTTCAATACTTGAATTATGGTATACAAATAGGAAAATTTGTTATAAAACATTATTTTAAAATAATTCCAAGTTATTGGAATAGGTTTTACAATGAATGCTTGTGTTCATAAATACAGTGAAATATAACTTGTCAATACTGCCTTTTGCTTATTAAAAATTTGAAGTTAAGTAGAAGTATAAATTTAGCTCCTTTTAAAAAATATATTCTGAGGAAAGAATAATTTTCAAGAGTTAAGAAATATTTTTCCTTATCAGAAAACGTTAAAATTGAATATATGCAATTAAACAAACAAAGTTAAAATATCTGGGAACAAAGCAAGTTTTTCATGGAATAAGATGTCCCAGCAATAGTTTCCATAGATACTTCTGTAGGTGGAGGCTGCTCATTTGTTCCCAGCCACCCAGACCAAAAATAACCACACAGAAACTGTATTAATTAAAACATTGCTTGGTCAATCACTTAGATGTATTGCTAGCTAGATATTATATCTTAAATTAACCCACCTCTATTAATTTGTGCATCACCATGTGGTTGTGGCCTACTGGTAAGGTGTTATCCTGCATCCAGGATCTGTCTCCTGTGGTGGCTCCATGACATCTCTCTGACTCGTCCTACTCTCTCTTCGTCTATCTGCTTAGAATTCCCACCTTGCCCTATTCTGCACTGTAATAGGGCCAAAGCAGCTTTATTCATTAACCAATGATATTCAGAGCATACAGAGGGGAATTCCACACTTCTTCCCATTTTCTGTCTAAATAAAAAAAGGTTTTAAGTTAAAATAGCAAGATTACATACAACAAACAATATTTATATCTACTTTATATTTTATCATAACTAAGGAAAACTATAATTATAACTGCCTATTCTTCAATTCCATGAAAGACCCCAGAAGGATATAATATTACCTAAGTGAACAGAAAGTGCATTGTAAGCAATTTCCAAAACTCTAGAAATAACAGATGCATCTCACTGCCTGGACAGTCACCCAGAGTTATTTTGTAACATTGGGGCACCCATCTTCAGCATACAGGCCCATAGTATCTGATAGACTTTTCCATGAAGCAGGAAATTTCAAAGACAGCTACACCTATTTTGGCCATTTGTCAGTCACTTTCTTTTGTGTTCTGCAGAATGTCTGGCAGACTCTTTCATGAAGCAGGAACTCTTAATGACATCTTACCTTAAGGCAAGTTTGGCAGTCATTTTTCTGTGGGTCTTTTATGTCCAGTTCAAACAGCATATCATCAAGCAGTCCAGGCAAGAGCAGTTTCTTGCCCAAATGGCTAACAAACTCCATAAGGTGCCTCTTTGATACCCATCTTCTCTTGAAGAACATTGGTGTTGCCAGGATCAGACGTGTCTTGTTGTCATGAAAAGTCCTAAATTCTTATACATTTTAAATGTCATATTCTGTTAGTCTTTAAAAGGTTTGAAAAATAACTATACATATGAAATATATCTCTGTACATCTAGAAAACCTAACTAACATGACTACAAGCTTGACTATTATAGATGACTATCTATTAACTTGCATTTCTTAATTACTTTCCTCTATAACTTAGCCAAGCCATTTCTAATACAAGACTTAGATTCCTTAGGATAGAATAATTATTGAAACATTTAGCATGTGTTTCTTGCTTAATATTGTTTATGTTGGTTGTAATTCTAATTTTTATACTTGATATCTGTTCTTATTGTATGTAGTTTTGTTTTGGGTTTGGAACTCTCTTATTTATACAAAAGGGTGAGGTGATGGGAACCTCTTTAAGGCAATGGCCCTTGAGAGGCTGGATCAGATCGGGCATGTACTTGGATACCAAAAGGTGTACACCTACTCCCCTTTCTCACCTGGATGCTGGATTAAATTCCTCTTCCCTGTTCATGCAGAGGACTGTGATCTGTGAGTTCCCCTTAAATAAAGAGCCCCTTATTATACTTAATCCTGAGTTTGTATGGGATTAATTTATTTGTGTTTGCCTTCATACATCTATTTAATAGTAATCCACAAAGCATTAAACTAACTTCTTAAAAGCTGAAGAAGAAAGATCACAAACTGTTTTGTCTAGCATTAGTAGAATTATGATAAAAGATAGATTATAGAAGACAGGAAGGAATGAAGTTCCCCTGTACTCCACTTTGCACCTTCAGGAAGTTTGGAGTTAGTCTTTTTAAGAATTAAGTCCAGACATTAGTCTTGTTATCTAGTGTTGAGAAAATTTTGCCTTTCAGACAGAAAACTTCAAAGTGGGCTATTAAGGTGCCATGAAGCAAGGTGCCATTAAGCAATTGATTGATTGTCAATATCAACTTTCTCCTACTTTGTTTTTCAGAGCAGAAGGGCAGATTCTATTCACAGGGAAGTGTAACATGAAGGCTATAGAATATCACCGTAGGATCTCAGCATGTGCCAACACTGACTCAGAAGAACCAGAGAACACTGTATCAACACCAAAATGAAACTCAAAGACAGAACCTCTTACTCAAGCTTCCTCCAACCTCCTGTGTGGGAGGAACAGGCACAGGTTCTAACCTGAGTCATTGCCAGTCTTTGGCTAAGTCTGGATAATCCATCCCCACATGGCTACCAGGTTTTTACAAATGTAAGACACAAGTACATATCATGCCATTTCTTTATAAAAGTTTATGTTTTTAAAGACCAGTTAAAATGCATGAAGATAAGAAAGAATTTTAAAAATCATTGCAAAGTAAACCATTGGATAATTACAAAGCAAGAAAGCAAAAATTCTAAATGCATACAAACTTCAAAATCAGAGCACCCAAATATATAAAGCTATTAATAAAAGACCCAAGGAAAAATACAAGCTACAAATAATCATTTTAAACTCCTTAAATGTGTCACTTTGACCTAAGGCTATATTATTCAGATACAAAATCAAATAAAAAAAAAGGTAAATCACACCTTAGACGTAATGTATCTAAGAAAAACCTCCAGAATAATCATCATGTACAGGACACAGATTCTACTCAACAGCTCATGGAATACTTGCTATGTCATTTGATAGTCCACAAAACAGGGCACTAGAAATGTAAATAGTAAAATTGTCACGTAGTCTTTTCAACCACAGTGCAATAAAATAAGAAATCAACACCAGGATGAAAAAAATTCAAAATTCAACAACCCAGAAAATCATATGTGTGAAAATCGGGCATTGTGCTCTTGAACTATCAAAGAACCAAAGAGAAAAATTTAAGTCTCTTTGAAAAACTAGAAATAAAACATTTCAAAATTCTGTGATACAGCAATATCAGAAATGTTTATGTTGTTTGATGTCTATATCAATAGATCCCCTAGGAGGACTAGGAACAAGCCACATATCACTGCAATTCAAGGTGATAAACCAAACACCAAGATTGGTAGAAATAAACATTTAAGATTGAAGCAGAAATTAATGGAATGAAGGTCAAACTACATAAAACTTAATGCAATTAAAAGTTTGATTTTGTTTCAAAATGATAAGCAATTGAGAAACTCACAGACAGACATTACAATAAAAGAGAAAAGAAGATCCAAATAAAATTTTAAATGAATTCAGACCAACACTACAGAAATAGAGACATAGAAGACATGGAAGATTGTTAATGACAGCAGTATATCAATAAATTTGTTAGTCTAGAATATATAAAAGTTATGAACGAAAATATTTTAGGAAGTGTTGAATCATAGATAAATGTAAAAGAGAAATAAAACTAGTAACATGTAACTTAATAAGTATAATGATCTCATAATGAAAGAGCCAGTGTCAGACTGATAGGCATCTAAATTCTACAAAACATCTAAAGATATGCTACTACTTTTTACATTATTCTAAACACTTGACTTGAAGAGAAATGAATTATTCTAAACTTCTGTGAAGCCACAATGATCCTGCTACAAATTCAAAATAGAAAACAAAAGAAGAAAAAAAAGAAAGAAAAGGAGAAAGAAAAAGAAAGATATAAAAATACAGTATTAAGTGGAGATGCAGAACTTGTCAATGGAAATTTAGCAAACCAAATCCAACAACAGAGTAAGATTTTTCAATATAGTAAGTAAATATGATTCAATATAATATTATTAATCAAATTAAGTCAGTCTCAAATTTGTTAGCTCTTGGTTTTATAGATTCATAATCCATAAGTTCATATTAGATGGAAATAGAAGCAAAATGGCTTTGAGAACTAGTTGGTTAATAGAAAATGAGAAGAGTCTTGAAGGTCAGAAGAGTTTGGGAGGGACGTACTCAAAGTGCATTATATAATGAATAGTGCCCTTCTGCGAGGAATAAGAAAGGCTGAAAGTGAGTCTTTGAAACAATCCAGTAAGCAGGATTCCTCCTCAGTCTCTATTTCAGTTTTTGACTCTAGGTTCCTCGTCTTCATTATAGCAACAGACAGCAAACTAGAACACCAGTGTTGTATATCCACTACCATTTATATTAAAGATAACTTAGAATATGAAGGGGAAGGAATATAAATTTGAGATACTTGCTTAATATTGGACAGAGTCAGAGCTTGATGAGATTGTTTGATAGTTAAGAACAATTGATGCTCTAAGGAAGACCAGGCTTTGATTCTCGGTAACCACGTATTAGCTCACAGTAACCTAAAACTACAGTTCCACGGGATTTGATGCCTTCTCTGGGCTTTGCAATGCACTACACAGCCATCTTGCTAAGACCATGAAAGCAAACAAAACATCCATACACATAAAACAAAAGAAAAAATTCAACTTTGCAATTATTTTTATTAAACTACTAGCTCAATAAATTGAATATGGAATGACTTACCGTCATATATATATACAAAGAAATTGAGCTTCAAAGAAACTAAAAGAATATTGAACGGTGTAGAACAGGGTGTTTTAATAGACTGGTCTATGGAAGTAGTAAATCTAGGTTGGAAATTTGCTCTTAAAAATGAATATTTGTGACTTGAAATAGTTTACCTAGGCATTCTCAACCTCATTATGAAGTGGACAAAATCTGTTGATCATCTGTCATGAAGATGTACAGTTTTAATGAACAACATGTGATATGCAGTAGACATGTGTGGATGATGACACATTCATGAAACTCCTGGATACACAGGACCCAAGGACACAAAATCCAAACACAATTGTTTCACAAAGCACCTTCAATGATATCTCCTTCTCAAAGTGATTTTCCTTTTAAAATAGATATTATTGCGAACTTATAAAAACGGGCATGGAAATAAAAAACAGAAAAACAGACTTGGATTCATCAAAATACAAAGCCAAACACAAAGTAGTGAATGGCAAGATGCCTGGTAACAGGCTTTCCTGAGGATATCATGAGTACCTCCTTTACGTCTTTGTACATGTCCTGTTCTTTGGTCGCAAGTATCTTTGCCTGTCCATTAATGATCAACTGAAGTACTCACACTGATAAACTCATGGAATGATCAACACACATGCCAGTGCTTATCTCTTTCCTCTGCTGGAGAAACACTAAAATGTATTCTGCTTTCTCAAAGAGAATCTGTCTTCCTTGCTTTGCAGCCCTGTTCTGCCAGCACTGAAATGCCACATTTTAGTAATAACTCATGGTGACAGTGACAGTGAAACCTTAAAAAAAAAGACACAAAAGGACACATTCTATGGAAAGTAGACTTCTTAAAATTTCATTAAATTAATTTTCCTGAGTTTTCAAGAATGGCTTTCCCTTTTCTCTTTCTTCTTATATTCAGATTACAATTCAGGAACAATTTTCCTGTCATACTCACTGCCATGCAAAAAAATAAAAATTGTTCCTACTTTCTTAAAATGCAGAGTCGTTAGTGACAGATTCTTGTGTGAATTACCCTAGCAGTGGTTCCCTGACTTCCGTCTTTGCATTGGATTAGGCTGCTAAGTACTGCTAAAAAAAAGTTTTGGAAGTTTTTCTATTAATTACTCTCTGTTTCCCAGATATGCCATTCGAAATAAATGCCAATAACATTAATGTAATAACCTCCCAATTTACCAAATACTTATAGAAAAAACATGTGAAGTTAAATTTCATAAAATGTAATGCTTTTAAATACTTTAATGATTTTCCCTGAAGCCTGCAATACTATTTTGTAAAATGGTGTTTCTATCAAATTTGTCAGCTATTAGAGTTTAGGACTTCTTAGTTTATTAGTAATACAAATGTTATGACTGAATTAGAGAAGCTTCCCTAATCACTGAAAGGTCTTTGAAAGCTCCAAAGTAATTATATCTTGTAATTATCAGAAAGTAAAGTTCTCCAATCATTTCCACCGTCAAGCATTTACTGGTTCTCAGCCTGCAGCTATGTGTGGATAAGATTAGCTTCTAATTATAGGGATGAAAAATAATTAAGGTGAAATAAAATTTTCATTTTAAGTTGCATATGCTATTTGAAATGCGGAAGTTTTCTGCCCTTATGTAATGTTTCAGAAGTCTTGAAGATCAAACCGTTATTGAACCTTAAGAACCCATGGTAGAAAAGGTGAACACCTTTCTTTCATTTATCTTGCAAAAGAGTAAATATGCAGAATACTTATACTGTAATGAGTGGTTTAGTTTTATTATGCTAAATAGTTTATTGATTTGATTGAATTAAGAAGATGCATAGACTGGCAAATAAACAAACACTAGTTTTAATGAATAGGTAATTGTAGTTTTAAAACTAATTTATATAACATTTTTGTTTTGACTTTTATACTTACAAATTTTAATATCAGGAAAGCAATAAATTAGAAAATTTTTTGCCAGAATGCCTCCAGTTTAATACAAGCTGTACTAAGAAAATCAATATTAGAGTTCTTAATAGTATAAGAGTGTTTTGAAAGCAACATCCCAGCCACAAAACCTTTGACTTGCAGCCTATCCTACCTGAAAGATATGCTAGGGCACTGATGGCAGAGAATTTGTGGAAGTAGCCAACCAATATTGATTTGATTTAAGGCTCAATAATCCATGAAATGGAAATCATACACGACTCTGCTTGAGTGATCAAGAACCAGAGACTAGATAGCCTAGAATCTAGTGTAAAACAAAAAACTATTGGTTTAAAAAAATTTTACCCATAAAATGACTCCTAATAGTCTGCTATACTCATAAATCAGTGACTTATCTAGTCATCAAGAGAGAATCTTACTTCTGCAGCAAATAGAAACAGATGCAGAGAGATCCACAAACAGCCAGGCATTACTTGAAGAGAGAATTCTTTGAACATACAGCTCTAAATGGGATCTCTCCATTAATTTCTACCCATGAGAACTCAGGAAACACCATGGAAGAGGAAAAAGAAAGAGTATAAGAGCTAGAGAGAATGAAATATACCAAAAGAACAAGTCCCAGTGAATCAACTAATCCAGGATCATATAAACTTACAGAATGAAGCAGCAAGCAAAGAGCCTATATGGATCAGTACCAGATCCTATGCATATGTTATAGATTCCAGTTTAGTGGTTTTATGGAATTCCTGAGTATGTGAGCGGGTAGGTCTCTGACCTTGTGCCTGTTCTTGGAGCTGTTTTCCTTTTTGCTTTGTCTCCAGGTGCTTTGAGTCACTTTGCAATCTGAGACAGAGTTGTCTAGAAGTGCCTGGCTTTTCATGACCTACACAGTAGCAAATTCCAGAGAAGAGAAAACAAACACAATAACATCACCAAAACCGAAAACTAAAATAACAGGAACTAGCAATCACTGGTCATTAATATATTTTAATATAAATGGACTCAACTCACCTATAAGAAGACACACACTAACAGACTGGATATGAAAACAAAATCCATCCTTCTGTTCCATACAAGAAATACACCTCAAGAAGATCTTTTCCCTTTCAGTAGGCTGCCTTTTTTGTCTTATTGACTGTTTTCTTTGCTTTACAGAAGCTTCTCAGTTTCAGGAGAAGTGGGGTTTAATGTGTGATTTAAGCTTTAGTAGTGTTTATTTTACATGTTAGGGTGCCCTCATATTTGGGGCATGTATGTTCAGTATTAAGATTTCCTCTTGATAGATTTTTCTTGTAACTAGTATGAAATGTCCTTATATGTCTCTTTTGATTGATTTTAGTTTGAACAGAAACAGAGGAATGGGTGTTTTCTTAGTTTTATGCTGCTTTGCTGATACCACATAAGATTGTAGAGACTGTTCATTTAGAACTATCATAGCATTTTTCTAGATTTAAAGGTTTACATATTATTTATTTTTTGAATTACTTTTTTAGCTACTCCCTTACTTTTTGTCAATTAAATCTTCAAATAAAAATTGCACTAGCCTCTATTTATTTTCTGCTGTACTCCTGTGTGTGACAAAATTTTCTTGGAGAGATGCCAAACACACACACACACGCACATACAAAACACACACACTCCTACTGAGTATTGCAGAAAGGGGACCTACATAGATCAAAGTAACAGTTGCACTAATGTCCAAGTTGGAAAGCCAATGAGTTGTGGGTTTTTTTGTCTTGTTTGTTTGTTGTTTTTAATTTTTATTTTTTTATTTTTATAGATTTCTCTGTAGCTTTGGAGCCTTCCAGGAACTAGCTCTTGTAGACCTGACTGGCCTCAAATTCACAGAGATTTGCCTGACTCTGCCTCCCAAGTGCTGGGATTAAAGGCATGTATCACCACCGATTTGCGAGAATCAGTGAGTTTAAGTGGGCTTTCTAACAGGAATATGAGTGAGGAGTTACTTACAAGATCAGGGATAACTCACAAAAGCAGCTGCATCACAGGAAAATCCACTCCAACATGGGTGACAATTCATGAAAGCTCTATCCCTAGCTTTCTCTGACCAGATTTGAGAAAGAACAACAATCTAGAGTCTCTTCTCTGCTGTTAACTGGCCAGATTACCCTCCCCAGCAGTCGTTTACTCCTTTTATACCGATACAAGGGACCCTAGAAAAACTTCCAAGTTTCTATTCTTCTCGACCTGTTACCTTTCCTTTATTTCTCAAGTCTCATGAGCCATTTTCTCATACCTGAAAAAAATATTTCAACAGTCATATTCAACTCGAGCGCTATTAAGTTTATATTATTTCTCTGGTTTTATTTCAACAGAAGTTTTCATGAATAACTGTTTTGTCAATGACACCAGCTGGGTTCAGTTCAGTGTAAAGTCGTACATGGAAAATGAAAGGGGACTGGGGGAAGGGTATAGAGACAGGCAGTGATACCGAGAGGAAAACTGGAGCATTTTTTCCTTATTCTTGAGATCCTGGAATAAGCTGGATGCCTGGGCCCTTACCTGTGTATTTACAGCCTGTCTTGCCAGGTTTTTCCTCCCTGATATCTTCCTAATGCTGGTTCCGCTTCCAATCAACTACTTGCTGGCACAAATCACACTTGAACTCCTTGTCTTCCTTTGCATTTTGAATGTACAACCCTCACACAGTAGAGCCTTCCTCCCCATCTGAAGCCTCACATTCTGAGCTTTCAGATTTCCATGTTCAATTGCAACCAGAAAATATTCTGTGGAAAATTCAAGAAACAAACAATTAAATATCATGTCTCCTAAAATTTGATGATATTTAGTAGCTGTCTTCATTAGCAAATCAACTATTGCATACTGATAGTGCAAAGCTCAAATAACTCCTAGTTTATAAATACAAGATTTTGACTCTGTCAACTTGAATGTACCATGGAAAAGCTCAAAATACTCTGTTTAAGTGAAAATTATTGAAGAAAGAAGGAAAACTGTATGTTTAAGTTGTTAAGAATTAACATAATAACAAAATTTTTTTAATTATAAAAAGTGGAATAAAAAGAAATACTTACAAACACTCAGACTACAAAAGGTAAAGCCACAATTCATAAGTAGTACTCACTTAAGATGGAATGACAATGTTTTGCATCAGAAATTGTATAAAAACCAACCTTAGCATGGTATATTAGTTGCTTGTCTTGTTACTGTAACAAAATACCATACAAAGACTGTTGTTAATTCCAAAGATGGAAGGAGAAACACCACCGACCCAAATGATCAATGGCCAAAATAGTGAAAGCAGACAATTAACGCAAGTTTTTTGTTTTTGTTTTTTTGTGTGCATGTACACAGGCTGCCTCTTTCTAAGGTGGAGTTCAAGAGGTGAGTATCAGATGTAAGACAAGGCTTTTATAGCACAAAAATAGGGCATTTAGAAATAGAGGACAATAGGTAGAGTTAAAGGAACAGAACAAGATAATCAACATAGGTGGTCATATAACTTTTTGAAACAATGGTACAATTTTAAGATAGCTATAAACAACTTTTTGAAACAAAGGCATGATTTCTATTTGTGCAATGGAAAGTACAGAATCATTTGTAGTTAAGATTGTAGGTAAGGCATAGCCTAATACATGAAAAACAGAGAATTAAAAACAGCAATGAAACTAGATTGTCCTTACTGTAAGATAGCCTTTAGGCCAAAGATCGATGCAGGTTAGTTATTCCTCCCCTCCTACCTCCTTTTCTTATGTGTCCCTGTCAAATACTTGGTAGGGTCTTAAATTTCTTTATTTGTGGAAAACCAATTTTTTTAAAGCATCAAGAGATTCATTATTAATTTGTAAATAATAACTGTTTTGTAAACATTGATAGAACAAATATTTTGAGGCTATATAATATTGGTAAGACAATAAGTACTATAAGTAGTCATTTCTCTCCCTTTGTTAGGGAGTTTCTTTGGACCTAATATGCTCCCACCTTCTCCTCACCCCTCTCATCATCCATTTCTCAGAGAGGTTGAAGCCTCCCATGGAAAGTCAACAAAGTCTCCTGCCTCAAGCGATGCTATTTAACTTTTGCTCTCTGTTTTTGTTTTTTAGTTACCAGTAGAATAGAGTATGTAAGTCATCAGTTTTGTCGCACCGTAGGAATAAGTTTTCTAATTGTGGTTAACAATAGATAAACCTGTGTTTTCTCACACGTAGTTTGTTTACAGAATGGGATCATGTCTTAGGTTGTTAGGCTGCCTAAATGCATTATGAAATAATGATAAAAAACTGTTCTCACATACTTACGGAGCTCAAAGGCTCAAGCTGAGTTATCAGCAGGTATGATTCCCTTCCAAATGGTCTTAGAAATGCTGGTTCCTCTAGAAAGCATTATTTTGAGTGAGGTAACCCAGACACAGAAAGACAATTATCACATGTACTCACTCATAGGTGGTTTTTAAACATAAGGCAAAGAAAACCATCTTACAAACCACAATCCCAGAGAATTTAGACAATAATATGGGCACTAAGAGAGACCTACATAGATATAATCTACGTGGGAAGTAGAAAGTATAAAAAGACAAGATCTCCTGAATAATTTGGGAGCATGGGGACCTTGGGGGAGGGTTGAGGGAGGGAGGGGAGTGGCAGGGAGGGGAGCAGAGAAAATTTTTAAAAAAATTAAAAATTAAAAAAAAATTTTAAAAAAAGAAATGCTGGTTCCTATCTTCTGAGTTTCTGGTTCTCTTTAAATCCTGACTCCAGACTTCAGTCTCTCCCTATCTTCATATGACCACATGTGTATTTGTGGTGCCTTTTCTGATTTTCTTAAATCAACATTAATCTTTTTATTTAGGGTGCACCTTAAATCTGCCATGATCTTAGCTTGTGATCTTTTATTTAATCATATCTTTAAGGAGCTATTTTCCCATATAATTCATGTCACAAGTCAAGGGTTTGGACTTGGATAACCTCTTTAAAATATATTGCTGCATTAAGAAAATGTGTGTGTTCTCAATACAAATAGGTGAGTATGTGCTCTGTGTAGATGTTCTTAGTGGGATGCTGCATGCTCTGAAAACCCTATCACTTTGCACAGGTGAAAGAACTGTGTGATCGCTTCTAGAAAAACACACTTGAGCAACTTCATCTTCCTTTGCAATTGCAGCTGACTCATCTCAGATGTATTCTTCTGAATACTGAAGCCTCTCATTATGTATTCCTTGCAAAAGAACCTGTGAACATTTTGCTTCCTTAAATTAAGAAACTGAGATTTTGAGTGCAATAAATAGCATCAATATGCAGGCGTTTTGTCTTGAAGATACAAATTTTGCTCCCTTACATCTCTATTCCAATATATAATGGAGAAGATAAACGATAGTATCACAGATTTTTCCCTTCACAGCTCCTCAATCTTCTGTCAAAATTTGTGCTTGTTTTATGAAATAATGTTCTTGCATTTTATTAAACCAATTTGGAACTTTTTGAAAGAAAAGACAAAATTAATATATAACCATATTTTATACCTTAAGTTTTATATAGGAATCATATGAAAGACCAGAAAAATGTTCTCCAAAGCAACTCATTTGAACTGGTGTTTTCTCAAGTGGAACTGTTCTTTGAATATAGAATTCAAATTTTCCTAAAATCATTTCACATATCTTTAGATTTTTTCAATCATGCTTCAAATGCATTGATAATTTAATTGTATTTGAAATGCTTTTATATATTTCATTTAACTGTTTTAATTTCAAGACGTGTGTTTTGTTATCTGTATTTACAAAGCATTTTCATTTATACCAAAAACCTTTGACATGACAACCTTTTCTCTTTGTAATGCCCACCGCTATTGTTTTGAGTTTATTAGAAATTTCTTCATACCTCCTTGGTTTCTAGAGTTTAAAATCTTCTTAATACCTAGTTTTCATTATTTCTTTAAATGCCCGCTTGCAGTATATCTTTTCTTCTCCTTCTATCCTAAATATAAAACCTATTACTTTCTCTTTTGTAAAATTATCTTTATTCTCTCTACAGAATAAAAATAAATGAAAAGTACAGAGGTAACAGTATGCAAAAGCATGATACAAGCTTTAAAAAATGGGGTTTGAGATTTTTACATATTGTGTTCTCCTTTTTCATTGATTTGAAGTACAGCAATTTATAGTAATAAAAGATGAAAAACATTTAAAAATTATACAAAATTCATCTTTCCACTATTGTTGCTGTTTGGATTACTATTTTGCCCCTAAAATGTAGGACTGTGACAGGTAGTAGGGAAAAATGAATTTCCTACTATGTGGTGACCATGATAAATTAGTCTCCTGAATAAAGCTAGGAATCAACAAAGCTCTCCCTCTATGGAACATCTCTTTGTTCATTGCAAATTTATGAAAGTAAAAAGAATTACCTGTTCTTATTAAAATTCAATAGAGAGATAATTCAAAAATGTCTGCATATGTGTACTTGCATAACCAACTTGAGTGCTCACAGTGTCTTAAGTATGCTTACAACTCAGGTTTACAATCTGTGAGTAGATTCTATAATAAATGAGATTAAGGATCCATAAAATATATTTTAAAACTTATTTACTTGTTGGATAATCCATCCTTGGCTAAACATTTTTATCTCAAGGAGGTAGATATTTCCTTGAGCTAAAGGAGAAATGAGCTTGAAATCATGGCTTCTAGATTATTTTATCTTAGACAAACACAAATGTTAATAGATTAATTCAAAATGTTATGGAAGACATAATTACATGGAACTATATTTTACATTGAAATATGATTTATTGCTTTCTGTTATGTTTTTTCTGCATCACCAAATGTAGTAAAAGACCTTTAACTGATTATTTTTATTTTTTGCAACATTGTATTTACATACCCAAAAGCCAATTATAACAATCTAATAATCTTTTCTTTTGTAATGAAAAACTTTTTAAAATTCTAGTGAGAATTAACAAGATCAACTATTAACATATAAGTAATGTAGGATTTATTGAAATGACCAAGAATAAAATAATTACCACTGGGTTGAGTTGAAACTGAAGGAAAAGTCCTGGAAGGGATCTATTTCAACATACTTCAACCTTGTCACATTTTGGTTAATAATATCAGTGGAAGAGCTGAATATTACCTCCAGGGATTTTCAAAATTAAACCAAAACTCTTAACTATATGAGTGTGGGTTAAAAATACTTAAATTAATATTTAATGTGAATCTTGAACTGAGGCCTTTAAATATTTGGCAGTCATCACCTGCAAATATTACTGATCTTTCTTATATATACAATATTTTACAGTTTTCAACATATACTGTAACTGTTTGTGTCTCACTTTCTAACATCAGATTCTTAATGATTTTATGTTAAAGGAAAAATTTTAAATAAATTAAGAAAATCTCCTTTGTGTGCTTATTTTAGACTGCATATTTACTTGACTTTTTATAATTTGCCACTTATTTCTTTAAAAAATTTAAATGAAGGACAAAGATGTAAAATAAATAATGTTTCTGATTTGAAAAAATTGGAAATATAGTATGAATGAGGTATTTATAGGTTATAGAATAAAAATGTTATTACTGACATTAGAGAATAGAGTTCAAATAAAGTAAATATAAATAAAATATTGATGAAGACAGTATTTTTTCAGGCATAAATGTAAATACTAGTTATAACACATACTTACTGATTATATATAATTCTCATATCCTTATAACTTATATAATATTCTAGTGCCACAATACAAGAGATCTTTAATAATTTGCATATAAAATGAATTTGGGAATCAATGACTTAACAGGAAATATTTATTTTATTTTATTGTGATTTTTGAAAAAATAGTGTCTAAATATAAAAAAAACTTATAAAATAATAAATTAAAAACGATCCACAAATTTCTTAACTCTGAAAATGGAAATGGGCCTGATTTCTCTTGTGATCTCTGTCTGGAAAGTGAGTTATCATTTCCTCTGAGATTTAATGCATGGGAAACTGAATCCTTCCTAGTTCTTCTTGATTTTAATATGATGGGTGTACTAATTGCATACATTAAGTATTTTGGATATGTTCTTTTTGTTGTTGATCTGTTAGGACTTTTCTATTCTTATACTCAATAAACGCCAGTTGAATAGTATGTATAAGTCATTAATATTGGAAGTAGAAATATACACAATTTTACAAAAGAATTGCACATAAAAAACTATGTGACAATAGTTACTCTTTTATCTACAGTCTTTTCCTCCTCATTGTTATTTCATTAAGCAACTGAAACATGTGTCCTGCTTTTAGCAAATTTTCCTAAACTGAAACATTGAAAGAACCTCTCTCACACCTGTGATCTTAGAAACTTAGTCCTTATTTTATATGACAGAACAGTTTTCCCCATCACCTGTGCTCACTTGAAGCTCAATTTATTTTGATTAATTTTATGAATTTTTTTTTACAAAAAAATGGAACCCTTGTTCTCACACGTGCCACCTGAGCCACACACTCAATCTTTAGTTTTACCTTTTGTCAAAATTCTCACAGAGGAAAAAGAAAAAGATCAAGCTTAGTGGTTTATCAAAAATAAAGGTACATGCTGCTAAAATATGGACTATTAGTGCAATTGGGGTCCTTACAGCTAACCTTCTAGACACCTTTTATTTCAAAGTTGTGATGCCTAAAGCTTTCATATAGTATAGGGGCAATAAGCTGCAGTTAAAAAATAGTAGCCTTTTAGACCATAGAGTGCCTCGGTGTTTGGTGAAATAATATCTTCTTAAAGTGTTCTGGTTGCCTGTTTCTGCATTTGTGTTCATGGAAATAGTTAGTGTCCTTAGTTTAAATCATCATTTTTCCATTATTTTCTCAGTTGTAGCTGAGAAGATTTCCACTATATTCAATAATGGTATATATGGCTATATTTGTCCATATCTCTTAAAAAGACACTAAAATTTAGAGTCAGGATCACAGAGGCTTGGTGTAGTAGCTGTTGCACCATGATACTGCAAGTCACCAGGGTAGGCCGTCCTATAAGATTTTAAGGTTTTGCTTGTGATCTCTCTCTCTTTCTCTCTCTATCTCTATTTCTATCTCTATCTATCACTTTCCCTCCCTTTTTCTCTCTGCTCCTCCACATCCTTATCATTTTCCTTTATCTGAGCTGAATTTGGGGAAATCAGCAAATATTCAAAATCATTCATTAATGGGTTTCTACCCTTATTATCATGTATAACTGTTTATATGTAAAAAACATATTGTACACTAATAGCTGCAAAATTTGAGTACATCTCACATTAGAACAAACCTTAGAAGAACTAAGTAGAATCAGGGAACAAATTTTGTATGGGCAAGAATCTTGTTGGCCGAAGAAGAAAGACTGCTGAAATCCATAGAAGGAAAAATAAAGAATCATTTTCTAACTAGACATTACCTAGAATTAGTTATTGCTAAAGCCATTACAGAAGATGAAAGACACTGCCACACTCACAGCGGTGTCGCCTGTGTGACAACGATGCCTCTGGTCCGGATGACACAGGCTCGGGGGTTCGTGCCTTTTGCTGATAGGCCTCCGGTGGTTCCTTAGCAATCAGCTCAGGTCATGAACTTGAACTCAAGATTATATACTCACCGCTGTCATAGATGGTTAGCTGCCTCTGCTATTCTTTCCTCTTTCCTGATAATATTCTTTGCTATACTTGGCCAAAACATATAATTTTACCATAGAACCCCTTGATGTTCATGGAATTGATAATTCTGACAATGATACTAAAACAGGGCTCGAGATGCCTCCAGTGTTTCAAGCCCTTGTGCAAATTCTGGATGATAGCAAAAAGAGATCAATGGGGGGATATTATCGATGAGTTACAGCAGCAGGAACTTTTCCTAAATAGGACTGATGATTTGGGGAAAACATAGGTTAAGATCCAGATGTTGTTAGGAAACCCCCATTCCGGGAATAAAGAAACTAGGATAAAAGTCCCATGCAAGATTGGGCATTCTAACATGTAAGGCTCATGGGTTAATAATAGTTTAGGATCAGGAATATATGGTGGGAACCACCCAGAAGTACAACTGAGTCATCAGATGACCCCATTCCATACACAGAAAGTTAGGAGGATGATAATCATAAGTATATGATATTTGAAGGACAAAAGCAGAATTATTGAGCTCTATCATTTATGAATAGGCTTGCTAGATCCTAACCCCCATGGTGTTTGCTACATGAGAAAGTACAAAGAAGTATATTTCAGCAGGTGCAGAGAACTGATTAGGCATATTTGGTCACTAGAGAAGATAAAGAAAGGATGAGAAAAAAGGAAGGGCCATGATAGCAAATAATGAGACAGAAACTTTCTATTCCTAGATAAAATGAAACTACTTGTTTGAGGTTTAAGTTTCCAAGGACAAGAGTTTCCCTTCTAAGGACGTGTTATGTCTAACACCTGTTCCTGATAATATGCTTTTCTTAAAAATCGCTGACATGACTGAAAGAAGCTTTCATACTGTGCCAAGTAATGATACATGACCTTCTGGTTTGTTCTTTGATTGAATACTATATAATGACAACATGAATTCAGTAAAGTTGCAGCAGATTCCAACCACTCCCTTGTGTGTTGTGTCTGTCTGTCATTAGCCTAACTTGTGCCTTCCTGGTACCAAGACCCTGATTTTCCCACGGTCTGAGGGGCTCCCCTGAGCCGGTCCATGGCAAGACACACGACACCTGTTTAGACTAAGAGGGAGCATCCAGAAAGAAATAATGTACAAGATGAAGGCAAGGGAAGTGTCACTGAAACATAATTGTGATGGGGTCAGCACATCACTTTCGTCATATTCAGTTTATGGAAATGAGCCATCAGATCAACAAAACACAATGAGTGGTTTAAAAAAGACATAAACATGAGAGGTCAGGGTCACTGGGAATCACTGGAGAAGCTGCTAGACAATTTTAATGTTACCATTACCGATTTCACAAATAGAAATAATGTTATTACAGAAGTGATCCTGGATGATATTTAGAGCTGAAGGATACTCAATAAATGTATGGATACATACAATAAAGACTTAGAGATCACATGAGGGATAGTGATATCTAGGAACCAGATATTTGAATTGGAAATCATGGAAAGCATTCTGGATACCAGATTATCTCTAACCAGAGTCCATTGAAGGATTTGAATTACAACACTGAAAATATCTATTTTATACACTGAAAAATATGTACTCCTTTTTATATAAACTGAGTGCTAAGAGGCAAATGTAAAAATGATGTCAGTTTAGGATAGTAAGTGCATGAGCTCCTGTTATACCTACTTGCTTTGGTTGTCAGTAATGGTCATGAAAAGGAAAAGTGGTGGATTTAAATGTACATACTGTTCAGATTGAGTTTTCTGGATGAACATTTGGAACAGGAAAATAAAGGGAAACAAAAGAAATCAGTACTACCCATGCCTTTGGTCACAAAGCACAGATGGAATTGATAGGCTATTTGGTAAGCCTAGGAAGACAGGAAGGAAAAGAGATACACTTTAAGCCCTTTACTTGTCAATGATGTTCAGTTTGATAAATTGTAGGGTATTGATTCTATCTAGAAAACTGGCTGGAAGGCTTATGGTTAGTGGCATTCATCTGAGGTACAGATGACCACACAGAAATTGTCACAAAAGATGGCTTAATTATAGCAACATGGAAGAATCTTTATAGAAATTGTCCACCAGGGAAGCTGTAGGGTCTGTTGGCAGCTACACTTGAATATCCGCACATTTCTGTTACCAAACTGGCAAGTACATTCTTTCCAAATATCCTCTTGCAGCTTTCAATGGCTTCAACACTGGCTTAGTATTCTCTTTTAAGTGTGGGTAGATAAATGATTAGTTCAAATTGTCTCAAAACCCAAATAGGACATCTATATTAAAAAATCATTTTCCTATTCTTTTGTGACAATGTTGTTTGCTTCTTTGATGTCCAAATTTGAAGTTTATAAAGTTCAAGCTCACAAAACTTCAATTAGAGGAGCACTTTGAATACAAAGTGGCTGTTGGTCTTATATTGTATCTTTTAAAAGTGAAACATACACCTTAAATAAATGAGTACAGAGATTTGACAAATATAATTTTAATAACAATATAGGTGAGAAACTACTAATTTGAGATGATATATAATAATATATAAAATAAAACTAAAACTGATGGCACAGGGTTAGAATCTCAGATACTAGAGAGTTTAAGACTGAAGATCATGAGTTCAAGGCCATCATGAGCTTCATAGTCTGTCCAAAGCTACCCTAGGAAATTTAGCTAAAATCTGTGTCACAATTTTATTTTTAAAGGGAACAGGAACTGGAAATGTAGTTCATTGATAAGACAAAACACTTGCCTAAATAGGCTTAATCTTACTACCATAAAATGAATAATTTTATAAAATATTAGTAGAAAAAGAGAGCATATTTCATATAGTGAATCATTCTATTTAGACCTAAGTAGCAAAGAGATGACTAAATTAGTTTTAATGGATGAATAATTACTTAAGTAGTTACTCAGTGTATCATGAAAGTTAGACTCAGCTCAGTCCCAAAATGTAACAACAGTAAAAACAGCACACAGTTGTAAGATTTCTGTGTATACATGGAGGATGTGATGTGACATGACCCACAGTTAGTATCGATTGTCAAGATAAGAGGATGAAAAGCAACCTTAACAAAGTTCCGTTGCTTCGGGAGATAAACAGCAGATTCATTTTCTACAATCACAGATAATGGAACCAGATGATCAAGGTGTCAACAGCTTTAGTTTCTGGATGGACTCTCTAGCTCGCTGACTCCTGTCTCTGGCTGTGTCCTGCTATGACCTTTACTCTTGCACAGGGTGGGAATAATAAGTTCGTTGTTTTGTTCTTCCTGTTTTTCCTTGGATATGAAAATAGGCCTGGTTTTGCATCAAATATTTGTGTCTCCTCAAATTTCACATGTTGAAATCTAATCACCAGTCTGATAGTATGATAAACAAAGGCTTTGGAAGGTCACAAGGGTAGAGACCTCAGGAGTAGGATTAACACCCTTGGTGAAAGATGCTTAAGAGTCCTGCCTTGCTCATTACTGACGAGTGATAATAGTCAGGAAGCATCATCTATAAAACAGAAAACATTCTTTCATCAGGTGTTTGATTTTATGTTGTGTCTATTTGGAATTTTCATATTCTGAAATAACGTTCAATACATTTATGTTACTTCCAAGTTACCCAGTCTATGCCATTTGTTACAGCAGTGCAAAGAGACTAAGGTATAACACATATGTGTGGTCATATCTCAAATAAAAAGGGTCAAAGATGCCATTTCTCAACACAGTCACTGTAATCACACCATGGCATATTTACAGACAATATATTTTGGAAGTTTCTATTTGTGGTTGTTCAGACTAAAAACTAATGTTACAGTATAGAAACTCTAAAGAAAAGTGTCTGAAGTTAATAGAAACCCCAAAACAAAAACAAACAAGCAAAAAGACTGAAACCTTATATTCATGTCCTACAATAAAGGGAACTTGTAGTAAGAAGGAGGGGGCTGCGTTTCCAGCGCCCAGCTGGTTTATCCCTGAAATAATTACACAGAAACTGTATTTATTGAAATACTGTCTGGCCCATTAGCTCTAGCCTCTTATTGGCTAACTCTCACATATTTGTTTAACCCATTTTTAATAATCTGTGTGTCACCATGAGTCGTGGCTTACCAGGAAAGATTTAGTGTGTCTGACCTGGCAGCTTTATGGTGGGCGACTCTCCCTGACTCTGCCTTCTCTATCCCATCAAAAGGCCAAGGCAGTCTCTTTATTTAACCAATGAAAGCAACAAAAATACAGAAGGACTCCTACACCAGGAACTGGGCACTGGAGTGTTTGTCAGATCTGAACATGCAAGGTTACCTTTATAAGTAGACATCAGTGTAAAGAGAGAGAATCTTGGCATGGGTATAATGAGCAACACGCTCAGCAATAATAAAAAGAGTTGGGAAAGGTATCAAACCTTCTCAGTATATTTATTTTAATTGACAACATTCTACTATAGTACTGATTTTCTTGATCTACTAGCAATGATACTCTTGATTGTTTTAGTCCCAACATAGGCACTTTAGAAAGCATCATGTCAATGTCTAACCACTAAGCAGATTTGTTTCTTATTATCACTCCTCATAGGAAAACAGGGAGAAATTGTTAGAGCTAGACCATCAGAAGGGAAGAGAGTAGAAGTGCTGCCATCAATAGGCATTCAGAAGTATGATTACCCTCAGCCCTTATGAATGGCTATTTGATATATCCTTAGAGACTCATACTCTATGATTGCCTACTTCTCTCATTTATTTCCTCCAGCATCAATTAGGTTTGATAAAGCATAAAAAACTGAATGTCACATTTGGTATGTTTCTGGATGACTGCATTGATTTTTTTGGCTTGTGGATAAATTCAATTACATGCAGCATTCAGAAATTCCTGTAATTGTAATTTTGTTGGATCTCTTCACTCAATAACTTCCCAATTTCCTAATCTCCTGTAAGGTCGAAGGTGGCAGAATGTAGAGCAATTTTTTAAAGCAGTACATGAGTAAAATTCAATATCTAATAATAGGCAGAGCAAATGCCATTATGCACACAGAATTCGGCCTTTAAAATTCATATTAATTGCAAAGTACCATCTGTTCAAGTTCCATGGCTCTGTCATACCTTAAACCCTGGTCACATCATTTAGGAAATAAAAGCTGCAAGTTTGCCCAGTTGAATATTTTGGAATTTGAAAACTAAAAATTTAAGTGAATTAATTATGAATTTTTATAGGTTAATTTTAAATGATCAAATTTCAAATGATTATGATGATAGATAATTTAGAATGCTTCAGATATCATACACACAACCAAAGTTGATCAAGGAAAGTATTACTCTTGGTATAGTGGTTGGGAGGGAAGGAAGCAAGAGGAGAAGTAGCGAAGGGAGAAGGAGAGCTAGAGAACAGAGTGGGGTATATATGGGAAGGGAGAGAGAGATAGGAACAGAGACAGAGAGACAGACAAACACAGACAGAAACATAAAGAAACAGATAAAGGTTATCAAGAATAGTTATGAACATGCAATCATACTATATAACAACCTATAAATGCCTGACTCATTATACCTTATTAGCCATGGTACATTGCCATACTGATGATCTATTCTTAGTTGCCATTCCATACCTGTGTCAATAATAATATACTTTGGAATACTCTAAGACAAAAAAAAAAAAAACACTGCTTTCAGCTTGTTACTGTGTGGGAGAAAAGAGGCAGGAGGAAAGACACGCTCTTTAGAAAGAGAGACAGATATTTCTAGAACATGTTACAGCTATCTAAGAATGGACCTAGGACAAGGTACCAGGATCAGAAGTATAAGCAGGTGATAGACTGCAATTAGAAGGCATTATGTCAACATGTCCTGGAGGATATGGAGACTCTCAAAAGGACTTAGCATAACCATTCATTCTATTTATAATTGGTTTCCTAATGTAATATTCATTCCCTTGTTAGAATCATTAAAACTATCTTTCTGAGATGGTGCAGTAAAAGGTAATAACAGGAGCCCTGGGACTGGTAATGAAAGCACTGGTTTGTGTAAAGTGAGACAAAAGGCAAGGTCTCTAATGATGGGGTCTTAAACCTGAGACTACAGAGTGATGAATTGGTATTTATAAATATACTCAACAAAGCAGTGATGACAGAAATCAACGCATGGCAAACAAATAAACAAACAACAAAGAAGCAGCAGCCCTGTTATGAAAATCTTGGTGTGTATTTGACAAAGATTTTCTTTTCAGATCAGGTACACACCCATTTCTGGTGTGTGACTTTTTGTGATCGTGCTATGTAGTGGGAAGGCTGCTAGTTTGTTTCTGGCTGCTTAGCCCTGAAATAATCACACAGAAACTGTATTAACTAAATCACTGCTTGGCCCATTAGCTCTAACTTCTTATTGGCTAACTCTTACATCTTAATTTAACTCATTTCTATTAATCTGTGTATTGCCACATGGCTGTGATTTACAGGCTAAAATTCCTAGCGTCTATCTCTGGTGGCTCCATGGCTTCTCTCTGACTCTGCCATTCTTTCTCCCATGCTATAGGCCAAGCCAGTTTTTTGTTCATTAACCAATAAAAGCAACACATAGACAGAAGGACTTCTCACACCAATGCTATCTTTATCTTGAAGACTCATTTGCCATTTTTTCTTACTCAAGTCCACATTTCATATCCAAGGTTGCACCACTTCAGCATGAAATTCCTGTTGTCACAGACTAGTAATATGAAACAGCATTTAAGGATGTGCTGTGTAAGTGACTCGACAGCTCTCTGACGGTCTATGCATGAATTAGTAGGTCAGCACCTACAGCGACTGAGGCCTGTATAATTAGAATGGCTGTTGTTAGGGAAAAGTTTGCATTGTCTTATATTTTGTTCTAATTTGTTCCTAAAAACTAGACTGTTTCATGATGACCTTCTGTCCATAACAAAGCACTGAGATTCCAGTGTCCTCTAGGCGACTCTCCTTAACATTTTGCCTGTGGGACCATTTAATGTCATTACCTATTGAGTGAGCATTAATATGTTACCATGGAATCTTTTAGAAAATAAAACAAACATTTCAAAATGTGCACGCAAAGCGATTTAAAAGTACTATAAAATTCTATTAGAAGTTGTAAAAATTTTAAGAATACACATAACTTTTCAAAACTGAAAAGAAAAATTGTTATTATATTAGAGATTCCAAAAAGTAGTGTATTCAGCTTAATAAAGAATGTGATATATATATATATATATATATATATATATTCATTTTGCCTTTGTTTATATGATGTATATAATATTTTATTTAAGCAAATAATCTGACCCATCAATTTGTTAATTTCAAGTAGTAGCAATTATGCTGTATATTCTCTAGAAAACTCCATTGTACATACATGAGGAAATAAAATTGGAGAAACAAATAAATAGTTTTATAATATCAGGGTTAATCTCCTGGCTTTTTAGAGCAAGTCTGCAAATTGTCCTTTTCTTTGGAAAGCATACACCCACAACTTCTCTCTCTCTCTCTCTCTCTCTCTCTCTCTCACACACACACACACACACACACACACACACACGAATAGAACCATGAGATATTAAAGAGTTTACCTGAGGAAGAAATGATCAGTTAGAACCAAAGATAACATTTAGAGAGTAGAATTTTAAGGTACTAGTAGGAAGTATATTTATTATATATTTATTATATTTGTTAGACCATGTAAAGGCTATAGCTGAGTAAATGTTCAAGTATTGTTGATTTGAATAAACATGATTCAAAATGAACCAACCCCAGTGATTGTGTTCTACAAAATAGTCTCTGCATGAACAATAAGATAAACTCTGAGGGCCATGATTGGAACACATGCCTACACAGTTTTATTTTTCCACCTAACTTGAAAATTTTAAAAGGACTGTCTTATCTACTGCAGTAAACAGTGGCAAATAAACAACCACAACTCTTAACTCATCACAGGAACTATCCAACTAGCATTTGATTGCTGGGCATCCCAAACGTAAGAAGCCCTGGAGCAAAACAAAGTCTTCATCTGAGTTCTCACTGCACTACCAGTGTACCAGTCCTTCCTCTGTTTATAGATACAAACCAGAAATGCTAAATAGTTTCCACATCATTTTCTTCTCCTTGTTCCTACTGTCCGTCAATTAGTACTCTAACAATCTTTGGGTGTAGCTTCATTATCATATCCCATGTATTTTTACTGTCTTACCAACCAAATATCCTTATTGCTTATTAGTATTAACTAATCAATTTTGGTAATATTTAAAATCTTCATCTGAATTTTCTGTTTCTATGATAAATTCCAGACTTTTTAGTTTATGTTCACATTCTTCACTCATACATGCTAATATTCAGCTTTCAGAGACATTTCCTTAATGGAGTTTTAACTACTCCTAATAAATTCTTCCTCTCCTTCCCTCCCACATTCTTTCCTTCATACTTCTCCCTTTCCCTCCCCCAAATATCTGGAAAGAGCAGAATAACTACCCTATAATGTATGGTCACTTAGTGTCAATAGTCTGTCTTATAAATGTAGTCCTCCCAAATGTACAGAGCAGTGTTCATCTGTTCCAACTCAATGAATGACTTTATCAGAACATTGAGAATAGAACACACTCTCAGATTGTCTGTGAGAGATTTTACTTTTTAAAATAATAAGGAGAATGTTAGAGTAAGAAACCCAAATTTCTTCTCCAACTTATGTGTGTTTATGGGTATATATGCCCACATACACCAGAGCATATGTGACATAGACACAAAACATATAAACACACACACATAGTTATAGCTAATAAGAGAATATAGACAAAAATAACTTGCATGGCCACTGCTCACTGCTTCCAGGGCCTTGTTTCCTGCACTTCTGACTGCAATTGCTCTTTGAATTAAAGAAATATAGTCAGTAGAAAAGAATCAAATATCCCATCATTGCTCTTTCCTCTCGTTTGCAATGTATTATAGATTTTATTTCTCAAAATAATTTAATTTTCTTAATGTCTATGTCATTGAAAGACTTAACTATAACAAGAAACTGTTATCATATTCCTTGATTGCCTGTCAGTCTGTTTACCTTTCAAATTCTGCTTGAAATTTCTCAAGGATAATAATAGATATTATTATGCATATATTGATAAGTAATGATGCAATGTAAAATAACTTGTGTGAACTTTGTTACCTGTTTGACCTCAGCACACACAACCTGTTCTATCTTAACTTTCTTTCTGGAAGACTATGATTGCATTATTTAAAAACATGCTCATCCTGTAATAGACACATGACTATATGAAAATACAGCCACGTAACATATTTGCCTGTTTAAATCATCATTCATTTAACTATAAGTAATAAATGATAATAAATAACTATATATATATATTTATTTCCATAGTTTTCTACCATATGGTAGAAAACTATGGAAATAAATACTTATTCTTCTGGTATAAAACCACCTTTGGTGCATTCTATAACATATGTATATTGTTCCTGAAGACAATTTTTAACTTTCAGTATCAGCGATTTGATTTCCAAACTGAAGGCTGACACTGACATTAGCAGCCTGTATTAATGTCAATGGAGTTGGCAGCCTGTGAGTTCCGGGTCTGACAAAAGTTTAGCATATTTCTGCTGACAACTCATTTTGCCTAATCAACATCTTAATAACTGGTGAATAGATTAAGAGCAGTAAGTAGTCTCAGTTTTTTATTGCTGATTGCTGTGATATTTAAAAGATTCAAATCAATAATTAAGATAATTAAGTCATTCAATGTCAACCTTCTAAGCAGACATTTGAAATTATTAAAAAAAAAAAAAAAAGACCTGGCTTGCACTGGAGTGACATTTTTGCTATGCTTACAATGTTTTTCTTATACAAAAGTAATTGCAAAAAGGATACAAAGGAACATTTACAAATGCACTGAAGTCATAAGAATGTGCAGTAGAAGTTATTAGAATTAACCTCTAAAGAGAAGAAAATGTGTTGATGTGGCTGCACACAGCTTCAGTGTTGCCATATCCCCAAAGCATTTTCACTCATATTACATTCTTTAGTATCGTCTATGGTTCAGAGAATTATATACAGTTGATAGAACCCCCAGTGGGCTACTAGCTCCATCTGTTCATCTACCAGTCTTACGGCAAATGTGCAAAATGAGAAGTTCTCCTAGGACATAAACCAAAGGCAAAATTTAGTCATGAAATTCGTTTTATTAAAACACTTTTTTTTTCTGGAAATAAATTTATATGAAGTTCTGTGATTATTTTTATAAAAGAAATAATGCAACTATCTTATAAATAACAGAACTCTATGTGAGTTTGGTAGTTTATTTACTTCAAACTAAATTTTAGCCCACCAGTAAAGGCATATGGTATCTAGCCTGAATTAAATGTGAAAGTAGTGGAAAAGATATTAGTATATTTTTATAATGGCTAGTTTGTAATGTAAGGAACACTCAGACCATAACATTTGGGATATTCATTTGACATGTACACTGTGTGGCCATTTAAACAAATGCCAGATGTGCTACACCTAGTGTCTCCTTACAACAGTGGACACCATTGTCATGTCCCTTCTTAGCAATTAGTGTCATATATTATAAATGCACTGGAAATTTAGCTCCTACTCCAATGTTGCAACAACACTGTATTATTAATATAAATAAGTAATATATTAATAATATATTGATCAATTATATATTAATATAAAATATGTGTTAGTAATATATATTAGTAAAATATATGTTTTATACACACACACACACATATATATGGGGAGAGAAAAAGATAGACCGAGACTGAGAGAACAAAAAAGAAAAGAGAGTGTGAAAGAATAAGAAAGAGCAAGAGAAAGAGGGAGAAAAAGAGAGGAAAGGAGGGGGAAGGGGAGAGAGAGGGGGAAAGAAATGCTGAGAAATAGGTCTAGTTGATTATTTGTTGTTGTTGTTTTTTATTTTTTACTCTTTGGGCACCTGCCTCCCAGTCTCCAAATAAATACACACAAACTTATTCTTACTTATGCATGCCCACTTATGAATGTCCGACCTTAGCTTGGCTAGTTTTCTAGCCAGCTTTTCTAACTTAAATCATCATATTTCCTGTTTCTATTTCTGTTTCTCTTTAACTGTGTCTTCTTGCCTCTCAGCTTCTTACCTTTCTTTATTATATATATCTTTCTTACTTACTCTGTGGCTGGCTGTGTGGCTGGATGACCGGTTCCTGTCATCTTCCTTTTCTCCTTCTTCTCCTTTTCCAGTTCCTAGGTCTTCACTATTTATTTTCTCTGTCTGCACACCAAACCCACTTATTTCTCTCTCCTGCCTAGCTATTGGCCATTCAGTTCTTTATTAGGCCAATCAGGAATTTTAGACAGGCAAATAATACAGCTTGACAGAGTTAAAAGAAATGCCAAAAAAAAGAGAGAATACACACATCTTTGCATCACTAAACAAATATTCCACAGCATAAAAAATGTAGTACATTTTAAAATAATATTCCACAACAAAGATGGGATGAGAGAGGCATACAATATATTATGTAGTCTAAGATGAGAGGCATGATTCCCCTGCTTTACTCTCCAGCTGATGATACTATACTCCTGCCACACAATGTCTGTCTCTAAAGGATGGCTTTAATTTTAAAAATTGTACCATAAATAGGATAGTATATAAACAGTGAAAAGAAACTTAAAGTGAATTTGAAAATAAATAAATATTTTGGAGCAGCAAGTATTCATGAAAGCAACAAAGGAAGAGGCTGACACTGCTGATGTCTTACTTTTGTACAGGCAAAGCTCAATTTCTAGGATACATATGACAGCTAAAGGAAAGGCAAAGACAAGTCACTAACTGATGTTTTGAGATTCGATCTATGATTTACAAGCAAAATTGGAAAAGCTCATTATGGACAGAACAGTTTTAGGCTAAATATAAAGAATAAGGAGCTATCTCCAATGCCTTATTACCCACAAAGAACTTTCTTTGACTGTAGACAAAGAAAAGCTTCCACAAACAAAAGAGCCAGATTCCAGTTATAACCTACTTGTCAGTTAACACTTAGGAAAATTTTTTACTAAAGGTATATACTGGGCTCCTGAGATAGCTCGTAAGTAAGGGAGGCTGATACCAAACCTGAAGACATGGTTTTTATTATTTGCACCTACTTGATGTAAGGGGAGAAGAGAGTCCAGCAAGTTGTCCTCTGATTTTCACATGTACACTCCTTTGGCAACTGCATGGTAATACATGCAAAAATACAATAAATGAAAATAACTTTTAAAGTTTCATTAATGTGTTCATTGTCAGTTATCCTTTAACAAACTAGCAGTAAAACAATAAAGTGAGATAGAAAGTACAGCATAGTGAAAACTCTCAAAGTGAGAATTTCATAGACATAGAATGCTTATTCCATTCATACAAGCAGATGCTTTGTGATGCATCTGCCTGTGACTGTGTGTCTTATAAGTGCTGTAATCTGGTAAGATAGCTGCCAAGGAAGAAAAGAAGCAGCTGCCTCCGAGTTCTATTATCTAAGGAGCTGCCAAACTGGATGTATTTCTTCACTGTGTTACTGGAGGTGATATTCTCAATTATCTGTTAAGGGCCCAGAAGAGCTGGCAGGCTTAGTGGGAAGAAATACTTTTTGTGGCCTAGTTAGGAACCAGGTCTTTACTTCACAGAGACTTTTAGAACCTATTATGATGTGAAAAAGTAATTGTGTGCACAACAGTAACAAAAGGAGTTGCACAAAGGGACTCTAAGACTGATTTTTCAACTTCTCAGAGTTTGGGTGAACCTCAGAGAAAAAGAAATGAATGTCAAAATATTTGTGCTTATACGTCTACTGAGTAGGGAAGCTCACGCTCCCCTTCAAAAGAAAATAAGAATTTAATGTACAATCACAGATGACGTTTTCTTTATATTTCTTTTTCCTTGAAGTATAATTTACATGAAATAAAAAAGAATGAATTCAGATGTTGGGTTTATTAAGGTTTGAAATTACATAAATCTTAGAAATTTGCAATGTTATGCCCAAATCCACGAAGTCCCCAAAAGCCAACAAGGAGACCAAGTCCCATATGTAAAAGCAAAGAGCCTTTATTTTATTCAAGTTTGCAAATTCAGTCTCTCCACATGGCCAACGTATTGGAATAAACGGAGAGCCTCGAGTTTAGTTAGAATTAGGTTTTTATAGTCGTAAAGGTGGGGGTGAGGGATTTCTGAGGTCCAGGACCCCTGATTGGCTGACATTTGTCTAGGGGTGTCTTGGTGAGTGTGTGCTGGCAGGTGGTCCTGTCTACAATGGTTGGAATGTTAGGCATTTCCTTTGGATGGTCTGTTGTTTGGGTGGTGCTCAGGTAATCTTAGTTTATGGTTCTTGCTGTGACCAGACATTGCTTCAGGGTAAACTACTGAGACTCAGGCCTCCATTTAAATTTATCTATGGCTGAGTTCTACTCTGCGAGGTGATAATGGTGGGAAGTAAAGAACTTCGACTGGGTGATCTGTTTATATTTAGCTTATCATGGCTGGCTCCTACGTGCACAATAAATTGGACAAAGAACAATACCACATGACTTCCTACTGTCAGGCTCCTAGACTAAGTCTCCACTCTACAGCAAAAATAGGCAGCGAATAGTTTTACCTTGGATAAAATTTAGTACTGTTTGGCATATGGGATCCACACATGTTACGGAGCTTCATCATAATGTTGTCTTAATCTGTGACTTTTTATTTTTGAGCAGTGTTCGATTTTATTAACATGTTTGACTTTGCTCCCTATTTATTATTGATGAGTGTTAGGGTTCTTTTCAATATTTAAAACATTTTATAAGAAATAGTGATACATATTCAAAATTGTGCCAGTTTACATTTCAGTCTGAAATGTATAAATATATGATGGTTATAACTGGTCCATATACTCACAGTGTGGTTTTTTACCTTGATCAACTCGTTTGCTTGAACCATCTTATAACACTGCATGGTTTTTACAGTTTTATTGTTGTAGTTCTGCTTTTGACCTTTTTGTATTAGTAGATGTAAAAATATTAAAAGTTTAAAGTATACATTTAAATAGCTTTTGGCATAAGTAAACTTTTTATACCAGAATTGGAATAAAGACAATGAACATCCCCACTTCCACAGTGGAATCAACCTTTAAAGTTATTAAAACACATATATGAGTTAGCTGTTCATTGGTCTTGCTGTGTTCCAAAGATTCTATTTCATCCCTGTTGTTCCTGACCTCTGGCTCTTAATACGTCTCCACCTCATCTTTCATACCTCCTAAGTCTCAGTGATAAGGGTGTGTGATATAGATGTCCTGTTTATGACTGAGAATGCTAAAGACCTCTGTTATGCATTTCTGCATTGACTACTGTCCACTTAAAAGTGCTTCTTCTGATGAAGACAGAATGCTGAGCTAATCTACATACATAAAGATACATATTAGAGGGCAGTTTGGTGCTAAGTCATTTAGCAATGTAATAGTCATTACTTATTTTCTAGGGTCTAGAAGAGCTGCAGCTATTGGTTCCTGGTGAAGCTTATAATCCCAGGCATGAATTCCAATCTGCTGAACAGCCTTACATGATCAGAAAGTTGTTGTTTACTCTAAGAACATTTGTGTTATGATTAAACCTATGTGTGTATCTTGTCGATCTGCTAACTACTGTAGCTTTAAGGGCTCATAGTTGACTAAGACTCTTGATAACTTTTGTCCTCCAGCAGCCTATCTAGTCACTTTCCAGTATTATGAAAGCTGTACAACAGGGAGAAAGCTCCTTGGTCAGCAGTAGCTTATATTTCATGTCACATTACTTAAATATATACACTATAGTGTTTTTAGCAATAATATCTTATAATTAAGTTGTGGTTGGCAAAAAAAAAAAAAGTGATAGAAATAGCCTGTCTGGTTTGTGGATCTATGGAACTGCCTTGATCAACAACTCAAAAGAAAATATACCACATTGAAAGCTTTACTTCCTATCAAATGGTTTCAGAGAATGTTGTTGTCCCTTATGCAGACTAATTCTAAATAAGTCACTCATATCTATTTCTATGTGTTGCAAGGGGAATGTATGTATGGGTGGATGCATTGAAACTTACAGAAGAGTAGGTTTTCCTATTTCTTTTCTAATGTCTTTCATGTTATTGTTATGTATCTCTTCCTAAACCCCACCTCGGTATTACACTCCCATCCTCTCCCCACTTAATCCTTTCTTTGTTATTCTGCCCCCAATACATATCACCCTGTACTGCCATCCCCTTAAGATCTTTTCAAACAACAGTGGTCCCTTTCTAGTTTCCTGGCATCTATAGGAATTCCAACCTAAACACACGGGCACAAAGTTTGTATTAAAGTACATCAAGTTCTCACTTAGATGATTATCTATATTTTTCTTTCTTTAGTTTCATATATTTTTGTTTTTCTTGAAATTTCTTCAAGTTTTTTAGTTCTTGATATATTACTGTTTACTGTACCTGCTTAATACTGCTTTTCTTTTTCTTAGGTCTCTTCCTATTGTTGGTGGAGGTCTGCTTGTATGTTCCTGGCAACCCAGCTAGCTTAAACCAGAAATAATCACACAGAAACTGTATTAATTAAGTCACTGCTTGGCCCATTAGTTCCAGCTTCTTATTGGCTAACTCTTATATTAATTTAACTGATTTCTATTAATCTGTATATTGCCACAAGGCTGTGGTTTACAGGGTAGAGTTCTCAGAGTCTATCTCGGACGGCTCCATGGCTTCTCTCTGACTCTACCCTTCTTTCTCCCAGCATACAGCTTAGCTTTACCCCTAGTTCTGTTCCTCTCTGACATAGTCTCAAAACAGTTCTTTATTCATTAACCAATAAAGGCAACACAATGACAGAAGGACCTTCCACACCATTTCCCCTTTACTGTTTAAACAAAAAGGAAGGCTTTAACATAGTAAAATTACATATAACATAAACATTTATCAAGGAAGAATTACAGTTATATCTATTTTATCTTTTATCATAGCTAAGGAAAACTATATTATTACTATCTATTCTTCAACTACATCAAAGACTCCAGAAAGAAATAATATTACCTAAGTAAACAGGAAACGCATTGTAAGCAACTTCCAAAACTCTAGAATTCACAGAGACATCTTGCTGCCTGGACAGTCACTCAAAGTTCTTCTGTACCATTGGGGTATCCATCTTCAGCCTACAGGCCCATAGTATCCAGCAAACTTTTTCACGAGGTAGGAAATTTCAGAGACAGGTCCACCTAAATTGGTAGTTTATCAGTCACTTTCTTTTGTATCCTGCAGAATATTTTGGCAGACTCTTTCATGAGGTGGGAACCCTGAAGGATAGCAATCATTTCTCTATGGGTCCTGCATGTCCAGTTCATCAAGCAGTCCTGGCAAGAGCAGTTTCTTGCCAAAATGGCTAACCAATTCCATAAGAATCCTCTTCGATGCCCATCATTTTTTTGAAGTAGATTGGTGTTGCCAGGAGCAGATGTGTCTCACTGTCATTGTTGGGCCCTAAAGCTCACTTACCAAGGAGGGGTCGTCCCAAGAGACCACTCTTGCACTGGAGTTGATGCAAAAGCAAGAGGAATTTTTACTTACTGCCATGACAGGGCCCTTCAGCCTCAGGAGGAGAAGGACTCCCAATGGTTGTTACAGGCTTCTTTTAAAGGAAAAAAAACCGCAGAGTCAAAGTGAAACTGCAGAATCAAAAAGGGAAGTCCAGGAATCATTTGTTAGCTATTTTGATTAGCTCATTTAATGGTCAGCTAACTATAATTGATCAATGCTATGGAGGTTGCTGGGTTGGTTGAGCAAGGAGAAACACCTGCAGGTCATCTACAGGTCATTTTGCCCCAGTTCCAGGGCCTGGGTCTATTGAAGAAAAACTTCAAAGGGGATGAAAAGTACCCAAAGCTCCAGTGCAGACGTGGGTGATTATAGGTTCCTGGTTCCCAGGAAGGGGGACAGTAATGCTGAGGTGCCCCAGAGTCTTTCATTATGAAAAGTCCTAAGTTCTTAAAACATTTTAAATGCCATATTCTCTAGTCTTTAAAAGATTTAAACAATCACTATCCATCTGAAATACATCTATGTACATCTAGAAAATCTAACTGACATGACTACAAATTGACTATTATAGATGATTATCTATTAACCTAAATTTCTTAATTATACATTACATTTTTAAAATGAGCTATGCAAACACAATACCTTAATCAAGAGCAGAAATGTATGTATATATTTATACATATATATCTATACAGTATAACAAAATTGACCTTTAATTTGTATCGATAAACCAAGATCCATACCAATGTGAATGTCTATAACATATCCCCCTTTAAATATAAAGAAACATTTACAAATAACATTTGGGAATATGGGCACAGTTCTGGCCAAACTTCTTTCTGCTGTTTATTAGGTGAAGTAATTCTTTGAGGGGTTTTCAAGGCAACCTTTCAAGGGGTCTTGTTCCATCAAGCTATATGGTCTGGAAGCAATCCACAGGTTCTCATCTTTTGTAGAAACAAAAAAGAACCTCTTTTCCAAAGAACATATCCTTAGATGCAAATTTGGAAGTCATGATACCTTTAGAACATATATGCTGGTTTAGCTTAGTAGTCCATACAATGAAATGTCTGTACTTAGATCCTTCACAGTCAAAAAATTTAAAAAAGACACAATAATATATGTAATCCAGACTCTCTGTGTGTATTTCAGCTTTACATGGCTCATTTTTACTCTATCACTTTTTAATATTTATTTTATTATCTTTCCTCCTTTAATCTATGAATGTCTGTATTCTGTCTCTTTAAAGACTTTACCTTTTTTTTAAACTATTTACTTCTTTTCCAACTCTCTATACTCTTTTTCTTCTCTCTTACAAGCTTATGTACATTTATCTAACACTGTGACCCAATTAGAGGTCTTTTAAGTCTGAATCTGTCCTACTGTGTATCTGTAATTCTTTCCTGTCCAGAAGCACTTTTTAAAATGCTAAGCGCTTCTTAAAATCTTAATCTGCATCATTGCTAGGGAAAATACAGTACTTCCTGCTTGCCTTGCCCATTCTAACCTGACAGAACTGTTCGCTGTTTCTGAGAGCCACACACCACCACACTTATAGGCACGCAACCAGTCCACATTGCCATCAAGCAAGCTGTAGCATGCTTCTCACAAATCCCATCCAAATATTCAGTTGAAAGAGCCAGAGGCCGTGCTGGCAGCATGGCCCAGAAAGCCTGCATTTCAAAACTGTGGCTTTTTTCCTGCTACCACTGAGTCAGGAGTACCTCCTTTAAAGGTTTTTTGTGTCTAGAATTTAGTTTCAAGCTCTCTAAGGTTTTTAAGTGGATTTAGTTTGCCACATTGGTGACGATTTGTTGGAAGAGGGCTGCTTGTTGGTTCCAGACTGCCCAGCTATCTTACACCAGAAAAAATCACACAGGAACTGTATTGATTACATCACTGCTTGGCCCATTAGCTCCAGCTTCTTATTGGCTAACTCTTATATTAATTTCATCTATTTCTATTAATCTGTATATCGTCATGTGGCTGTGACTTACAGGGTAGAGTTCCCAGTGTCTGTCTCCAGGGATTCCATGCCTTCTCTCTGACTCCACCCTTCTTTCTCCCAGCATACAGCCTAAATTTCTTCACCTAGTTCTGTTCTTCCTTTCCATAGGCTCAAAGCAGTTCTTTATTCATTAACCAATAAAAGAAATGCACAGACAGAAGGACCTCCCACACTATCCCTTTATTTCAGATTTTTTGTTTGTTTGTTTTTTGAGTATTGTCTCTACTTATCCCTTAATATCATTAAAATTTTCCTTGATTTTTACCTCAAAAATGTATAGTTTTATTTAATTATTTCTAGGACATTTTTCTTTCCTTGGATTGTATTTTACATCTCAGAAAAAAAGTATGTATGTATATATGTATGTATGTATATCAGTAAGATTTTTTATCATATATTATATCAAATAGTTTAAATATATTCAAGTACAGCATGAAGAAGAAAGGATTTATACTAGAGTTTATCAGCTATAGAGTAAACTGAATTCTAAGGCAGATATAATTATAATTTGATATTTATTTAAATAACAGAAACCAGAATTTTAATATGTATTCTTAATACAGTATATTAATCTTAAAATAATTAATCCATCTATGTCTTGACTATTAAGTTGGGTATCAATTCACATTGGCACTGCCTACCCCTGAATAAATTGTAAGTATTACTGCAAGATACTTAAGTGAGGAGACACAGCAATAATACATAGATAACATTATGATCTGATAATTATCAGATTGTTTGGAAATTCTTGAAGGAAAACAGGATGTATATTATAATTGAACTGTCTTTATTGAATATGATGTATGAAAACATTCCAGTCATTGGAAGTAAACCAGACACTGGTTACAGTGTTACATTCATTGAAAATATATACAACTTTAAACAGTCTAAATTTAAGATAAGAAATAAGATTTATAAGTTACATTTAAAATATGCCAAAAACCTGAAAAGAAGAGCATGTAGATTGCCAGTATTCAACCATGAAGAGTTTTCTCCAGCAATGATTTAGTGTCAGGCTTTTACTTTATCATAAGAGAATATCATTACAGCTCAATTATAATAAAACCTTACAGACATATACAAGCTTGCTACCTCAGGACCTGCACTTGCATTTATGCTGAAAGTAGCACAGCAATACCACATGAATTTGGTGGCCCCAGGCTTGTCCAGAAGCATCACATTAATTCATATAAAGAGAAACGTAGAGAGATTCAAAACTTATGGCAGCATACCAAGCATGATAAATGGATTTAGTAGGATGGTATCTTTTTTTCACATTAAAATAATACTATAAATTTAATGCTATTGAGTTCAGAACTTGTTTTATATTACAAATGCATAAAATCACATAAAACTATATATGTATGTATATCACAGTGAAATATATTTAAACATGTTTTAATAAAAATATTATATATATTTTGAAGGTTTGTCATAAAATTGCATGCTCTTGGCATGCAGTTGATACAATGTTTTCCAAAATAGAATTCTTTATAGATTAAGATTTTATCTAAATGCATTGTTAACTAACAGACAAAAAATAAAAATAAAAATGATAGAATGTTGGGGAAATACATTGTTTAACTTCATGTGTATATTATATATGGTTATACCAGGTAAAATATATCTGACTCCTTAAACATTTATCATTTATTGCACTGAAAATATTCAAAATCCCTCTTTTTGAACCTGGAAATTTGTCCAAAAATCACAGCACCCTAATGTGCAACAGCAAGCCAGAGCTTCTGTCTTTTTATTTTATTATTATTATTCTTTTGGTTTTTGTTACAAGGTTTCTCTGTAGTTTTGGAGCCTATTCTAGAACTAGCTCTTGTTAACCAGGCTGGCCTGCAACTCACAGAGAGCCACCTGCTTCTGCCTCCCTAGAGCTGGGATTAAAGGCATGCACCACCACTGTCTGGCAGAGATTTTGTATTTTAAGCTACAATTTACTAACATTGGCTAGTCTCTCATCTCTTTTCTCCCCCAATTTTCTCTAGCCTGTCACTGTCCTTCTTTATATTTCCATGACATCCATCTTCTTAGTGTTTATATAAATGTGGCTGTATAGTACTTCTTATTTAGAGCTTGACATATTGAGTTTAAAATGACAATCTCCAGTTATTTCCATATTACTGCAAGTAACAATTCCATTCCCTTTATGATTGAATTGCCTTTTGATGAGACCACAGACCCTGTTAGGTTGTGGATTTGTGTTTTCTTCCATTTCTTTTTTGTGTGCATAGTGCTTCATGATGGGTTCCACAAAATGAAAAAACAAACAAACAAAAAAACCCTCTGTTTAGCAAAGGAAGCAGCTGACAGAGAAATAAAGCAACTTAAACAATTGCAAAACTGTAGATTATATATTTTAAAATAGTTGACATCCACAGAATGAGGAACTCCCAAACCTCAAGAGCAAAACTGCTTGTCACAAAGAGTGGTGGGCATTAGTAAAGCATGAAGACACACATATACCCAACATTCAAAAGGCTGAGAGAGGAGGGGAATAAGATCAGGCTGCCCTGCTTTGCAAAGCAATACTGAAACAAGGAAAACAAAACAAAAGGATGCAAAGTTTTAGAGTGTTCCTTGCCATTTGTCTTCTTACAAACTCTCATAGAAACTGGCATAATCAAATCTTAGACTCCCTGATGGTGCCCAGGAGCACAATATATAAATTTGCCTAGATTTTTCATTTATTATTTTTCATATGCTTCAAACTCCTTACAGATTTGCTGTACATAATCTCTAATTGGGCAATGTCTGAGTAAAGTCTTGAGCTCAGAGCTTAATTCTGATACTTTTTATTTTGTAGCTCACAGTAAGGAAATTGGTTCCATACAGTTTGGCTCTTTTACCTGTGAAAAGTGGATAGGGAGATTTCTTAGGTCTATGGTATGGATGAGGTTAAGTTATATAAAGGGTGAGAAATGGAACCTGGAAATACTTAATAAATACAATAAACAGCTAATAAATAAAGCATTTACTAAATACTTGAAATTAATCAGTTTGAGAATAAATTGTAGAATCAAACAGTATCCAAATCTGGTTTTTTTTTTGTAAAAAAATTAATAAACTTGGTAATACCTTCCCTAGGAGAGTGAAAGGGGAGAGGAAAAATGAACTTGTTAGTGCCTTAAAAAACAATGAGGCATTGCTCCAGACATGCTGTGAAAAGTTTTCAAAGGCACTGCAAACAAATCTGCACTTGTGAAGTGTTGTGAAATATTGGTATACACTGTGAAGATGTGTCTCTGTCTAAGGTGCCTTCTTATTGGTTCAATAAAGAGTTGCACAGCTAATAGCTAGGCAAGAGAGGATAGGTGGGACTTTCAGGCAGAGAGAGAACTTTGGGAAGAAGAAAGGAGTTGCCAATCAGACACTGAGGAAGCAGAATGGGCAGTATGGAGATAAGGTAAAGAGCCTCATGAAACAATGTAGATTAAAATGTATGAGTAAATTTAAGCTATAAGAATTAGTTAGGAACAAGTCTAACCTAAGGTCAAGCCTTTATAATTAATAATAAGTCTACATGTCAATATCTGCAGGCTGGATGTACCAATAACAAAGCACTACTACATATATGCCTGGTAAGTATCTGACCTATGCAAATTCCATGAAAAGCACAATTTTCTACAAGTCATACTAGAGGAAGTATACATTCAGAACAGATCAAATATATTTAAAAAATCTTCTCAAGTAGTAATATTCTTCCATCGGAGGAACCCTAGTCCTAGGACTTTGTGATGAGTTCTGACAAATATTTAAGACAGAAAACAAACTCTAATTTTTGTGAGGACAGTATTGTCAGATTTCAAAATTGAATCCATTTTAAGACTATCACTGTCAAAAAGAGTAGAGCAGTATCTATTATGAACATGATTTCATAAAACTCTAATGAAATATTAGTGAATCCAATGATATAAAAAGGAGATGATCACAGCAACTGAGCTTCATCTTTATCACTGTTCTGTTTTAACTTCCAAAGATCTCACAGTAATCCAACATACTGTGTATAACAAAAGATAGGACAAGTAAAAAAAAAATGGTATATCAAAATTAAAGCACAATTCATGATCATTTACCAGAGTTATAGCACTAAATTGGATAATATATGTAACCATAGTTTTAGAGCCTAACCCTCAGCTGCAGGAGTTCCAAATGAGTAGACTTGGCTAACTGTCCCAATATTCCAATTAAGGAGACGATTTATGAGAAAAATAAGATTTACTGAAAGTATAGAGAGAACATGTATACTGGATCCAGTGATCCAAAGTTTGTGATTGTGTTACTACCATAAAAAGGGAAGAAATTGAACAATGAGTAGCAAAGGTTTCCCTACTTTAGCATTCCTGGTAAAGGTGTGACCAGGCTTATCTTTATCTCAGCTTTCATTTTGCAAGGTGGATTGAAAAAGTCTTTATTTGAGGGGAAAAGCAAGGATCTCATGAGGTAATTATTTCTTCTCCAGGATCTAGCCTCACCATCAAAGATAATTGTCTTCATTTTATAGGGATAAGTCTTATAAAGTTTGCTGTTGCTTGGGGCACAGTGGATAATGATAGTTTGCATCTCTTTTCTCCTAAGTCACTCCTATTCCTGGAGTCCAAGGTGAATGAAAGTGACTCAAGGGGAAAAGGGAAAATAGAAATCATGGCCAGAAAGTGGCAGAATGGAGTTAGCACAGTGTCTTAGTTTCTATTACTATGAAGAGACATCATGACCACAGCAACTCTTATAAAGGAAAACATTTAATTGGGTGGCTTACAGTTTCAGAGTTTCAGTTCACTAACATAATCAGGGGACTTGGCATGCAGGCAGACATGGTGCTAGAGTAGGAGCTGAAGGTTTTACATCTTGATCCACAGGAAGCAGAAGACTGTTAGCATCCAGGCACATCTGGCTCCATCCCTTGGGGACTTGGCAGAGTGTGTCACCCCTGCAACAACCCTGTGTACCTGGCAGGCAATATCCTGTTAGTTTAATATGTAGAACTCTGTCTACCTCCTCTTTCTTTCTCTGCATCTCTCTCTTTTTCCTCCTCCCTTTTTCTCTGTCTCTTCCCACTCGCTTTCTCTCTCTTTCCTTTTCCTTTCCTTCCTCCACTTCCTTCCCTTCCCCCAATAAAACTCCACATGTAAGCTTTATATGCATGGTATGTTTTTCTCTCAACCACTAAGGTCCAATTTCTTGAGGTATCACTCCAAAGCCTGTCTTACTAGGCCTAGCTAGAGCAAATTAGAAATCAAAACCTACTTCCAAAGTGATACACTTCCTCCAAAAAGAGCATATCTCCTAATATTTCTAGTCCCTCTGGGCCAACCATTCAAACATGAGTCTATAGGGCCATCCTACTCAAACCACCAAACCCAGTTATTGTTGTCCTCCTTAAAACTAAAATGCCATTCAACACCTAAGTTACTCTGCTGCATTTATATGATGGAATATCCCCAGCAATCATTATATATAATACACAATCTTTCTAAGCTAAAAAGTCCAATCCTTACAATCAACATGTAGTCTAATTCTTTTCTACAGCTCCTGAAAAGGGCAAAAGTAAACATGAAACAAACAATTAGTGTAGTGTAGTAGAGCTTGGAACTGCGATAAAGGACTGTCCATGGGAAGACCATACTAGGGAAAATTATGTAAGTCATTAATATGGCAATGGGCAGAAATAAGCATGTGGCTTCACACTAGTGAGAAGCTGTATAAATGGGCACGATAGAAATGGGAGTTTAGCTCTGTGCCGGAGCACACCCACAGCATGTGTTAGGACCCTGACTTTGATCCCACATAATCAGAGACAGAGAAAAAGTCAGAGACACAGAGAAATAGAAGTCAAAAAGTTAATATTACATCACTATGAATAAACTTAAAAATGTTGCTTGCATCATGAATGTAGGCTAGATTTTTGGCACTTATTTCATAAACTGCAAAAAGAGTAAAATTTTTCGTGATTTCCATCTCTTTGAAAATTGCTAGTTGCATACAAGTAATAAATTATCAATGAATATTTTTCAAAAATACATCTTATAAAAGAGAAAGATGTCATTTAATCACAATTATTAATTATTATTTGAAACTTTTATATACTAAAGTTTTCGAAAGTTAAAGTAATAAGGGAACCTGATTGAGAACACATTTCTATATTTCACACAGCAGGTTGCAGCAGGTTGGCCACTGCTTATTCTAGCCAGTTCATGTCAAAACAAAACAACAAATATACATAAATGAGAGATAAAAGAAATGAACAAAACAAACCAGAAGATAGATGTGAAATGGAGATGGTTTGAAGTTCACATTAGTGTCTGCTAATAGAGAGGTACAAGGTTGAGGAATTAAAACTAAATTATACAAATTCCCCTAAAACTGTTTCCAAATAGTTCCAAAAATAAAACACCCATGTAAAAGCATTGTAATTACCAGTATTGTTAGAAACTAAAAAACAATGTGTTGTATGGAAATGAAATTTTTCAAATGTCTTAAGAAAGTTTCAAGTAAAATAGTAAATATTGTGACACATTGGCTCAGACACCAAATTATCTCAGCGTGACACATTATCCTAAAACACTGTGCTTGACTCATAGTTTAGAATTGTTCAGGTTTCAAAAGGCAAAAACAATTAAATTGAAAGTTTGGGACTTATGGTTTTCTAGTCCCCCAAGAAATTCCTTTTCCCAGGTTCTGATTTAAACAAAATGTGCCATTCTCTCAGGGGCTTAAAGAATGTCCCTATTTGCTTTAAAGAAAAGGGAGTCATAATCCTTTCCTGGCAAAAAGGACACATGACTGTGGTGCACATCAACTTGCCAAGGTCAATGCCAGCCTCTAGGCTCCCTCAGTCCCTGCTCAGGAACCCCACGCCAGCTCACAAGTCTCCTTTCTCCTGCTTCCATTTAACCCTAGAAATTTTTCCCCTGTCAATTCTCCTGGCTTTCCAAGGAGACAACCGTGACAATTTGGAATAAATTTTTCTTTATTCATTCACAGAGCAGCTATTTTGGTTTCTTTATTCTGCCCATTTATGGTCATTTATCTATGAAGATCCTTGAGTTAATATGATCTAAGACCCTTTCTGTTCTATCCTTATGCCACCCACAGTGACCAGACTCCTCAGTAAACCATCTGCTTTTGCATTCAATTGCTCTGTCCCCAATAATTTTGCCCCTTGAGACATGGTTTCATTCTCTAGTTCAAGCTGCACTGGAACTGGCAATAGAGCAACATAGTTTAGGCTATCATGGAATTCACACCAATCCTCTTGTCTAAGTCTCCTGAGCGCAAAGATTACAAGCCTGAGACACTTTCTTGCACTATATTTTTCTTATTATTATTAAATGTTTTTCATACAATGTATTTTTATTGTGCTTCTCTTCCCCCATATTCTCCCAACCTAATTTCATGTTGTTTCTGCCTCCACTGCATTAGATGGTCCTCTGTTATTGTGAAGAGACACAATAACCAAGTCAAAAAGCATTTAATTGAGGCCTGCTTACTGGATCAGAGGTTGATCCACTGAATGTCATCATGGTGGGAAGCATAGCAGCAGCCAGGCAGGCATGGTGCTGTAACAGTAGCTGAGACTTTATACCTGATACTCAAGATGGAGGCAAGGGGTGAGAAACAGATATTAACTTAAGTTTTTGAAACTTCAAAACCCATCCTTAGTGACATAACTCATCCAATAAAACCACACATTCTAATCCTCCCTAAACAGATTGTCAAATAATAGTCAAACATTCAAATATATGATTCTATTGGGACCATTATTTTTCAAACTACCATATTCTGCTCCCAGGCCCTATGGGCTTGTAAACACATCACGATACAAAAGGCATTTACTCTAACTTGAAAAGTTCTCAAAGTCCTTCACAGTTTCAACATAGTTTAATAGTCCAAAGTCTCTTCTGAGACTCAAGGCAAGACCCTGTAAAAGTCAAAAAGAAAATTACACATTTCCAACATACAATAGCAGAAAATATACAGTACCATCCCAAAAGTGAAGAAAGGAGGTATAGTATGAAATATTGGACCAATGCAAAATTGAAACCCACCAGGGAAAACTCCAAATCTAATAATTCTACTCTCAGGTCAAAGGTCTTAAATGACGGTCACTGTTTCAAACTTTTCTCACTGGAACACATTTTTCTTCCTTGGGTTGGTTCTACTTCCTGTTTGCAACTCTTCTGAAATGCCAAGGTTCTGCCATGTCTAACATCTTAGGGTCACTAATGAATTCTAGGTATCACTTTAAGAGTTTCATACAATAACCTTTCTTGAAGTCCATGCAGGGACTCTTGCTGTGTGTTTGGCCTCTGATGTTTTACTTAGCCATGGATGAAGATTTCACAGTTCCTTAACTCCATCCTTGATAAAAGCTGGAACTGGACAAAGCTGCCAAATTCTGCTGCCTACTGGAGCTTGAACTGAACCTACTCCTTGAAATTTGTTGGCATAAACTTTGACTTGTTGCATCTTAGGATAAGGAAATCCTCCAGACTGCTCTCTTGTCCTTCCACAGGATGTTTGATTAGTTTGGTAGTGTTTAGCCTTGAAGGCACCATTCCCTTTGCTCCATTTAGCCTCAGACTTCTTTAAATTTTTCTTTTCCTGAACACAGGAATTGGATCCAACATTAAATTTGCTGGTGTTCTTCTTCTACTCAAACTGTTTACTTGTATTTCTAGTTGCATCACTTGCTCATTTTTTTTTCTTGTAGAAGATCATAATAGTAACCACTAACATCAATGTAACACAGTAAATATTAGGTTGTTTTTAAATTACTTCTGCTAATGAAATTAGCAAAAAAACTCTTCAATTTAGCCTCTGGCCAATTCATAAGAGAGGGACTAAAAGCAGGAATATTATTTGCTAAACTATCACAAAAAAATGGTCTGTAGCTCCATGGCTCATATTATTTCCCTTTGTAACATCTTGAGCTGATTTTCAATAGTCCTCATTGCCCAATTAAGTCCATTAAACCCCACTTCACTTAACTTCCTTTCTATTCCAAAGTCCCTGTCTAAATCAGGGTTACTATTGCTGCAATGAAACACTATGACCAAAAAGCAAGTTGGAGAATAAAGTGCTTTTTTTTTCTACTTATACTTCCTTATCTTTGTTCATCATCTAAGGAAGTGAGGACAGGAACTCAAATAGGGCTAGAACCTTGGGCAGGATCTGATGCAGAGGCCTTGGAAGGGTGCTGCTTACTGGCTAGCTTCACATGACTTGCTTCACATGGCTTTCGTACATAGCTTGCTCAGCCTACCTTTTTATAGAACCCAGGACCACCAGGCCATGGCACTACCCACCAAGCTTTTCTCCCCCATTGATTGATAATTAAGATAATGCCTTACATCTGGATCCCATGGAAGCATTTTCTCAGTTGGGACTCCGTCCTCTTTGATAACTCTAACTTGGGTCAAGTTCACATAAAACCAGCCATTATAACTGACCCCATGTGACCTTGTCACATAAACATACCACTATTAAGCCATAACATTTCCTTTCTTATTCACTGCAAGATATCACATTAAAAATGTAAATCCTACAGTCTTTACAATTTCAAGCACATTAAAATTTCAGTCCCTTTAAAAGAGCCAATCTCTTTTAAAACCCAAAGTCTGTTAAAATTCAAAAATTTTAAACCGTAGACTCCAGTAAATCTTAAATAAAACAAATACTTCTTACTTCAAGAGGCAAAAATCAGGGCACAATAACAATCAAATAAAAGCAATACCAAACTTCAACAGTATAAATAGCTCAATGTCCAGTTATCTTGGATTCACTGGTAATCTTCTGGGGTCATTCAAGGGACTTGGGTTGATTCTGGGGCTCTGCCCTCTGCAGCACACAGGTCTGCCTTCCAGGCTGTGACAGGCTTCACTCCACTGCAGCTGCTGTACTTGTTGGCCATCTCATGGTAATGCCATCTCCAAAACTGCTGAAGTCCCTTACTGCAACTGGACTGCATTTTCACCACACTTACTGGCACTGAAACTCAACTTCTATGCATCACCCCTTCAATCTTGGGCCTTAAACTGCCACCAAGGCTGCATTTTCACCAATGGCCTCTTCTGGTCTCTCAAAGTACACAGCCTCAGTTGTTCTCCATGACCCTTTCATGCCTTCAGGGAGTCCCACCATGGTGACTCTTACTACAAAATTTGGCTGCCAGTACAAAGCACAACCTTGGGCATCTATGGAATACAGCTTTTATGTGCTGACTCTGAGGAAGCACTTCCCAAATATTTCATCTCAGTGATGTTGGTCCCTTCTTGGTTACAGCTAATTCTTCAGCCACAGATGACCAGCATTCATTTCCCACCAAAGCAAAGGTTTTACTTTTGTGGTTTAGCAAGCAGCCCTGATAGAGTCTTTAAAATCCCTTCTGAACTTCACAAACCAGGCCCCATTCATCTGCACTGCTCTCCACATTCCTGCCTGGTCAGGAACAATAACTGAGTGTCTGTATTTTATTCTTAAATTGGAGCAGAGTATGAGAGATTGACCCTAGCATGGGCTTTTGGAATGTTAACGCCTATCCCAAATAATACACCTCCAACAAAGCTAGACCTTCTAATCACTCCTAATCAATCTGCCATCTGAGAAGCAAACATTCAAACAAATAAGCCTATGGGAACTATGCTCATTAGAACCATCACACACCCTCAAACAAAAAATTAAAACAATAAAAAAATAAATAAAATGCCCAAAGAGATCATCCCTGAAAACATTCATATATAGGGTGACATTATCCAGATTGAGTGAGTTACATATTTAGAAATTTATGTATATACATATATATATATATATACATGCACCAAAACACATGTACATATGTGTGTTTATATATGGATACATATTTATACCTTAACTACAACAACAAAAGAGCCCATTAGCTAGATAAAGAGTAAGAATGTTATGTTTGGGTTTAGAGGGAATAAATATTTGGGGAAAATGATGTAATTATAATATAATCTCAAAAATAAAAGAGAAATAAAGAAAAAATGCAAAATTTCAAAAAATTCCACAAAAAAAGAAGAAGAAAATAAAGTGTTTTTTTTTTTTTTTTGGCCTAGGACTCCTGGGGATGGGGTTTCCCTTGGAGTGTGGTTGATATACCCAAGTGACATTTCATTAATCAAGAAGCATTTTCTCTTTTCTTTAGGTATGATTTGGAAATAGTTTCTGGTTATGGGTAGGATTGAAAGACCCAGATAAATCCAGACCCCTCTAGCAGAAAGAATAGAGCCAAAAATCTAGCAGAGAAAGAAGAACCAATAATCTAGGTTAGTCAGTTCAGTGACTCTGTTCCAAGACCTAGCTGACCATAAA